>PVHP010037549.1:0-17277 GCA_004024765.1 Zapus hudsonius
GGGGAGGGGCTGCGGGTAGGGTGGGGCGGGGGGCGCCGGACGCCAGCAGAAGCCCGCTGCGTCGCCGCCGGTGAGGAGCGCAGCGTCTGGAGCTCCGGTGAGTGAGGCCGGAGGCCGCGGGGGCGCCCAGTCCCCGAGCTCCGGGGCCGCCCGCCCGCCCGCCCGCCCGCAGCTCCTTGGAGCAACTTTGCTGGAAAAGTTCCCGAGCCCGTGGCGGGCGGGCGAGCGAGCGAGCGAGCGGGCGCGGGGCCGGGCGGGAGGGCGCCGCCGCGCGTTGGCGCTCCGAGGTCGACTCCCCGCAGAACGGGGTCGGGATCGGGGCTCGGCCGAGGACCGGGCTCGGTACGGGTTGGACGGGCAGCGGGGGTGCTTGGTCCCCGGGGCGGCCGTCCGAGGGGGGCTGGGAGACGTGGATCTGACCGCGGGTTTCCGGGTGGGAGGGGCCGGGAAGGGGCCGCGCAGGGCCGCCGCGAGGGCCGCGGCCGGAGCCGGGCAGCTCTAATCCTCGTCCTCCCTCCCTCTCTCCCTCCCTCCCTTCCTCCCTCTCTCGGCCCAAGGTCCAGCAGCCATGGCGGTGGAAGGAGGCATGAAATGTGTCAAGTTCTTGCTCTACGTTCTTCTGCTGGTCTTTTGCGTGAGTGGAGGGGGGAGGTGGAAGAGGAGGGATGGGAGCACCCTGGCAGGGTTGGGAAGTGGTGAAGGGATAGGGAAGGAACCCAAGAACGAAGGCAGCTGGAGACCAGATGTGGAAGGAAAGCCTGGGGAAAGGGTCGAAGGCAGAGCAGCCACCCCTTCCAGCTTTCCGGGACCGACTCTGCCCATGCTGGAGGTGCAGCACCCCACCCCCACCCCTCCTGGCCCTTCCTGTCTGGTGACCCAACCACTTGTGATATGGGTAGTGGGGCAACCTGCCAACGGGCCTGATGGTATCACCACGGGGCTGCCCTCACACCCCACCCTACTTATTCCTCAGTCCCTTTCCCAGCTGCTTGGGTGAAGAAGGGCTCTGCCCACTTAAATTTGTTCCTATCCCTGATTCTGGCCTTCGAAGCTACTTGTTTGTCCGGGGAGGGGCATGCCACTCTGGCTCCTTTACCCTGCCTCCTCCCTGGCCTAGCTGGCTTGAGGACCTTAGTCACTAGAATGTACTGAGGAGGCAGTATCTAGCTGGGAGCCCATTTTAGGAATGTGTGCCCTCGGGTCAAGGCTTTTCTGTGAACGTCCCCCCCCCTTTTTTTTAACATTTGGTCAGTTTCTTGGCTGGAGAGGTGTTTAATGGTAGGCATGGTTCCTGACCCCCTTCTCCCCGAGTGTCTTGAACAACTTCCCAGCCTTGGAGGTGTAGGATGGGGGTTAGGTGTGCCTTTCCCCGCCTTCTACCCCAGGTGCAGGGTTGCTGGATTGAAGTTCTGCCTAACCCTCACCTGCCTTCCCTTTAGGCCTGTGCAGTGGGATTGATCGCAGTAGGCATAACAGCCCAGGTTGTCCTGAATCAAACCATTACGCGTGAGACGACTTCTGGTGCCGTGTTGCCTGTGGTGGTCATTGCAGTGGGTGCCTTCCTCTTCCTGGTGGCCTTTGTGGGCTGTTGTGGGGCCTGCAAGGAGAACTATTGCCTTATGATTACGGTGAGTGGGGGTGGGACCAGCATGAGCCCTTGGACTACCAGAGGGCATTTCTGTGGTGAAGTGGCTGGGTGAGGAAGACCTCTGAAGTGTTCCAGGGACTTGCCAAGCCGTTGGGAGGTCTTTGAATCCGCACTTCAAACCTGACTCCTGTCATGTGCCCCTGCAGTTTGCCATCTTCCTGTCTCTCATCATGCTTGTGGAGGTGGCTGCAGCCATTGCTGGCTATGTGTTTAGAGACCAGGTAAGCAGGGAATAAGGGGAGAGCGTTGTGTCAGGTTGTTCTGGGACCCTGGTGCCTGACTCTTGCCCTCAACCACACTCCTCCTTACTCTCAGGTGACATCAGAGTTTAATAAGAATTTCCAGCAGCAGATGCAGAATTATTCTAAAGACAACAAAACAGCCTCAATTTTGGATAATTGGCAGGAAGAGGTGAGTGGGGCTATGTGGTAGAATTGTCTCACCTCCATATTGAAAGTGGAGGTTCACTTGGTAACTTTTCCTCCAATACGTCACTCCCCTAGTTTAAATGCTGTGGGGCTACTAACTACACCGATTGGGAGTACGTCGCTGGCATGGCTAAGGACCAGGTCCCTGACTCCTGTTGTGTCAACGTCACTGTAGGCTGTGGGTCTGATTTCAGCAAGTCTACAATCCATACCCAGGTAGGGAGAAGACAGCCAGCCTGGGACTTGGGAAACCTGAGGCTTGAGATGGTGGGAGACTGGCGTCAGGGATGGGGAGGGGAATAGAGGCTGGGAGGAAGACAGATGGATACGAGGAGGTGGTAGGAAGTTTCTGATGACACTCTAACCTTGTAATACTGTCTCCCTTCAGGGCTGCGTGGAGAAGATTGGGATCTGGCTGAGAAAAAACGTGCTGCTAGTGGCTGCAGTAGCCATGGGCATAGCTTTCGTGGAGGTGAGAAATGCCCTGGGCAGGGGCTGGTACTAATCCCAGGCTACATGGGGAGCAGAGCCAGTGAGGAAAGAGGTTACTGGCCTGAGGAGGGGAACCCTTGGGTGGCATTGAAATAGCTTGCTCTGCCTCTTCTCCACCTGTTTCCATCTTTCTTTCTAGATACTGGGAATTGTCTTTGCCTGCTGCCTGGTGAAGAGCATCCGAAGTGGCTATGAAGTGATGTAGGGTTTGGTCTTTATTCTGCTTATCGAAGGGAGTGTATCCTCCAGGTTTTTCAATTAAACGGAATATTTTTTCACACCAAAGAGAGATGGTTTCAGATTGTCTAGAGTGATACTTGACCCCCTTCCTTCCTCATGTTCCTTGTACCCTGGGACAAGGTATGCACCTCTGGACAGGCAGTCCTGTTTTGGGAGGTGTCTTGGGAAAAGAGGATTTTGCTGAGGTGTTTGCTTGATTGGCAGATATGGGTATCCAAAGAAGGCTGTGGTCCAGTGCTGGTCTCCTGTTTCAGGCTTGGGAACAGTGTTCTGCCCCCTGTCTAAGTCAAAGGGATTTCCCACAAAGGTCCTACCTTGATAAAGCCACATCTGCTTTGGTCATCTTTGGGGCATACCTTGAGGGCCCAGCTAACTCCCCTCCAGTCCTCTCAAGGGGGTCTGGCTCCTTTCAGAGTGGTGGTAAGTTGTTTGAGGTAGGGTTTCCCTCTAGCCCAGGCTGACCTGGAATTCACTATGTAGTCTCAGGGTGGCCTTGAACTCACGGTGATCCTCCTACCTCTGCTGGGATTAAAGGCGTGTGCCACCAAGCTGCCCTACCTCTGCTGGGATTAAAGGCATGCGCCACCATGCCGCCCGGTCTCCTGATTTTTTTTCTCCCCTCATGGTAGGGTGTCAATCGAGCCCAGGCTGACCTGGAATTCACTTTGTAGCCTCAGGGTGGCCTCGGATCCTCATACCCTACCTATGCCTCCTGAGTGCTGGGACCACGCCTGCCCGGATTCTTGGTTTAGGAGGAGAATTTAAGTATTTCCTTCTTCTGTGGAAACTACCCAATCTCAGCCAGCTCTTCATCATCTCCCCAGGGAAATTAGATAAGGCCATTCCACATACACAGAATTATAACCTTACTCCATGGAGAAATAGGGAAAATTCCCTCTGGTGGCTTCTCCAGGTGCAGCTCCAAAGATCATGTGTAGATCAAGGGAGTTCCTTTACTCCCCCCCCCCCCAGTGGACAATAGATGCTTTTGCAGGCACTAACCAGGTCAAAGACCTTGAACAACGACAGCCAAGAGTGTTTAGACTCCCATGGCACATTTTAATTTGTCTACTTTTTTTTAAAGCAATAAGCATTTATTGAGTTCCTATTACATGCACACGCTAGGGTAGGGACAGAAAGAAAAGTCCTCGCCCTCAAAAATGACGCTCTTGCTGTCTTGCTAGATGGCTGGATTCAGTAAACGGATTGGGCAGGTTTGGGAAGGACCCAGGTGAGCACAGCATCCACCAGGCTGGCTGGAAGGTAGGAGGCAGGCAGCCAGAGCAGCTTGGCATCCCAGCCTGGGCTGTAGCGGGTTCGTGGGTGCCGAGCAGTCAGGGCATGCTCCAGGCATCTGATCACCTTGGTTAGGTCTGGGTCACAGATCAGGTTCATGGTGCGTCGCTGCACGGTCAGATCTGGAGCCCCATGGGTGGTTGTCATCAGTATCCCCATTCCAGACCATAGTAGGCCGTTTTCTAAGGGAACCTTAGTCCTTGCCCAGGTTGGGGAGTGGATAGGTTCTAAGTGGTGAGACTGCCTAGTGGCAACACCCCCTCTTCCTCCTGGCAGGCTGATGCAGGCCTGGCCTTTCTGGTCCTCATTCTTTTGTGTACTCTGGGTCAGGCTACTTACATGTGGTAAGGAAGGCTTCCCCATAGAGGGCTTGTGTAGCTGGAGGCAGTCGTTCCCAGCAGGCCTTCAGAGTGTTTTCCAAATTATCCAGGCTGGTCACAGGGGTTCGGAAGAAGCCAGGCTCCACGATGGAGACTTTTACCCCAAATGGAGCTATGTCTCTCCTGGAGTGTGAACAGAGGGTTTCTTGGTTCTTGCCCCAGGTTTTCAGGGACATGGATCTAAGGTGGAATGCTACCATAGTCCAGAGACAGGAGTTCTAACAAGGAATATCCTTGGCCTGAGATGGGTAAATTGGGAAGGTATTTTTGTGGTACAAAGTATTAAGCCCAGGGCATTGTGCATGGTAGGCAAGCAAGTACTCTCCCACTGAGCTATACCACCAGCTCAGAGAGAGATATTTGAGAATTAAAAAAAAATATTTTTTCTTGATTTTTTTTTTTTTTGAGACAGGGTTTCATGTAGCCCAGGCTGGCCTCAAAATTTCCTATGTGCCAAGGATGACCTTGAATTCCTGATTCTTTTCTACCTTTTAAGTGCTGGGATTACATGTGTGTACCTGTATAACTGTGTGAATGGAGGCTGGCCGTGGACTCCTGATCCTCCTTGTTTTCACCCCCCCCCCACAAGGACTAGGATTATATTAGGATTACAGGCGTGCATCAGCACACCTGGCTTAGCTTTGTGTGTGTGTGTTTTGGGTTTTTTGAGGTAGGGTCTCACTCTAGTTCAGACTAACCTGGTATTCTCTATGTCTTCTCAGGCTGGCCTCAAACTCAGTGATCCTCCTACCTCTGCCTCCCAAGTGCTGGGATTAAAGATGTGCACCACTATGTCTAGCTCTCTCTCTCTTTTTTTTTTTTTTTGGATACAAGATCTCATTATAGACCAGGTTGGTCTTGAACTTTTGCCTCAGCCTCTCCAGTGCGAGGATTACAGGGAGGTACCAAGCTTGGCTCTCCTACATGCTTTCTTCTATGATGCAGTGCTGGACTTGTTCATACTGGGCAGACTCTACCAACTAAGCTACATATCTATCTCTTTAATAGTAACTTTTTAGGCATTTCAGTCCAAGCAACAATGTTAATGTTAATAGGTACTTAATATATGCATTAACAATGTCACTATTAAAATATGCAACCCTGCTGGGTATCCCAACTGAGTTCAGGGCCAGCCTGGAACTACAGAGTGAGTTCTAGGTTGCCTTGGGTTAGAGTAGACTGTACCTTGAAAAAAACAATCAAAATGTGCAAAGATTACATTAAAAAAATGCAAAGATTATTAGCTTGAAGCAACTGGCTCTATCTGGCTTGAGAACTGCAGGTTTCAAAACTTAAACTTTTTTTTTTGAGGTAGGGTGTCCCTTTTGGCCAGGCTGACCTAGAATTTACTTGGTATTCCAGGCTGGCCTTGAACTCACAGTGATCCTCCTAACTCTGCCTCCTGAGTGCTGGGGTTGACTTAAAGGAATGTTCTAACACTCAAGAAAATTTCAATTTTAAAAAAATATTTGGCCGGCCGTGGTGGTGCATGCCTTTAATCCCAGCACTCGGGAGGCAGAGGTAAGAGGATCACCGTGAGTTCAAGGCCACCCTGAGACTACACAGTGAATTCCAGGACAGCCTGGGCTAGAGTGAGACCCTACCTCGAAAAACTAAAAAAAAAAAAAAAAAAAAAATTGTATTTTTTGTTGTGGTATCACTCTAGTCCAGGCTGACCTGGAATTCACTATGTAATCTCAGGCTGGCCTCAAATTCACTGCATTCCTCCTATCTCTGCTTCCTGAGTGCTAGGATTGAAGGTGTGTACCACCACACAGGGCCCTTTCTTTAATTTTTGGTGTGTGTACATGTGTTCCTATGTGTCTTGAGTGCATGTGGACATGTATGTGAAGGCCAAACGTTGACATTGGGTTTTCCTTGGTCATTTTTCACTTTATTCACTGTGGCAGGCTCTCTCACTTGAACCCAGAACTCCTCAATTTGGCAAGTCTAGCCAGCCAGCTTGCTCCAGAGAACTTGTCTTTTACCTTCCTAGTGTTGGACTATAGGGGACTGCCATGCCTGCCCAGTATTTACATGGGTGCTGGGGTTCCCATCTATGCTCCTCACACTTGTACAATTGCTTTTATCCACACTGTCCATCTCCCCAACCCCCAGGTTACCAACTCTTGATCTAGAACCCCATTCCCTAGCTCCTAAAACAAGAGCAAGCCCTGAGTACTGGAAGTGAAGGGTCTAGACTAGTATTAGTTAGAGAGTGACCTGCGGGGTAAAGGAACACCCCTCCCTTCCCTGGCCTAGATGTAGAGAGCCAAGTGTAGAAATCCAAGTGTAATGTGTGTGTTCCATGATGCTGACTGGGGAAAAAAAGAGGTAGGGGGCGAAGGAGACATTACCTGGTGAGTGATGGTGATGAGGGCAGATGTAGTGGGCGAGTCCATCTTGGGTGACTTGGGCTTCTGCCTTTAGTTCAGGCCCTACTGCTCCCATGTCCTCAACTCCTTTTCAGTCTCATGGAACTTTGAACATTTTTTAAAGATGAGAGCCAAGCCAGGTGTGGTGCATGCCTGGAATTCCAGCACTTGGGAAGCTGAGGATTTGAGGCCAGCTAAGGCTACATAGTGAGACCCTTTTTTAAACAGGTAGGAGGATTGATTTGAAAAATAACCCCCTCAAAAAAAAGGATGAGGGACAGACATAATTACTAGGTGTGTGCCTGTGTCATGTCATGTCCCCCCCTCCCCCAGGCTAACCTGAAACTCACTCTAGTTCCAGGCTGGCTTCAAACCCACAGCGATCCTCCTACCTCTACCTTCCAAGTGCTGGGATCAAAGGGCATGCACCACCACCATCACTCCCAGCATTACTAGGTTCTTTAAGCAAGCAGATCTGGGGGCAAGTCCTAGTGTTTCTACTAACTGTTGTATATGAATACCTACTCTTCTCTTAGAGTTGTTGGGTGAATTAAATAAGAGAATGCTAATGTAAAGCTATTTACTGTAATAATTCCTAGTAGTATTTCTCTTCAATTAATGATATCAGGCTTTCCCCAACAATGCTATTTACTAGGCATTGCTGTTTTCTTTTTTAGTGTGGGGGGATTATGTGTGGTTGGAGGAGACAACCTTGGATGTTGGTCCTCACCTTCCATCTTGTTTGAGGCAGGATCTTTTTTCTTTTTTCAAGGCAGTGAGTGTCTCACACTAGCCCAGGCTGACCTGGAATTCATTATATAGCTCCAGGCTGGCCTCAAACCCACAGTGATCCTCTACCCCAGCCTGCCAAGTGCTGACGAAGAAGAAAAAAAAAAAAAATGAAGTAACTTAGCCAGGTGTGGTGGCTGATTCATGTAATCTTAGGATTTGCCAGGCTGGGCTACAGAATAAGACCCTGACTCAAGAGAGAAGTAAACTACTTAAGGTTACAGAACTTGTAGGTGAGGATGCTGGGATTTGTACCTGTAAAGTGTAACACCCTATCCCTGAAATCTCCTACTATGTGTGTCTTCACTGCTGACCTGTGTCAGGAGGCACCAATGCACTGTTTGAGTGGGCTTGGGGCTGTGCACCCTCACCTCAGGCTGTCAGAGAAAGCTTCCAGGCCAAACTTGGAGACACAGTAGCCCCCACCATTGGCTGCCAGGCGACCCAGGACGCTGGTGATGTTGACTACCCGGCCTTGGGCCTGCTGTAGCAGGGGCAGTAGGGCAAGGGTGACCCCAATGGGACCCAACGTGTTCACTTTCAGCACCCGATGGAAATCATCCTGTGTCAGCCATGGTGTGGGCCCGATGATACCAGCCACACCAGCATTGTTCACCAGACCAAAAAGCCCTGTGGAGAGACAGACACAGGGCTGGGGTACGGGGAGTGAGACATGCCTATGTCTCCTTCCTGGGAGGATCTGAGCACTGCTGCTACCCACAGCCTTGGTCACCATGGTGAGCCTACCACACTCACCTGCCTCCTTAACGTGTGTCTCCACCCACTTGGCCACCAGTTGGACACTCTGGGGATCAGTTACATCCAGTAGGGTTGTGTGGAGGCGGGAGGAGGCCATCTGTTGCAGGTTCTCTGCCCCAGACGGGGTCAGGCAGCCAGCCAGGACTCGAAAGCCCTTCTGGTCCAGCCGCAGTGCCAGAAGTCGTCCAAAGCCTGAGTCACAGCCAGTGATGAAGACGAAGGCATCGCTGGAGGGCAGGTTCTGCCGGTCCCTGAGCAACCACAGCAGTGCCCACAGCAAGGCACCCAGCAGCAGAAGGAGCCACATGGTTGGACCTCAGTGACCTCCAGGTGGCAGCCTAGGCTGGGTAGGAAAGCTTGTCATTTACTTTGGTCCTTAACATGTCTCTCAGTGGGAATGTCTGTTCTGAGCAGATTGAGAAATTATCTGCTTGTCATGTAATTGGCAAACTAAGGCTTATTGTGCAAAACAGAGGTGCAGGCAAACTCTATCTCTGTGGCTACCTGAACTAAAGCCAATGAGCTGGTCCTCTGTACAGACCTGCTGTGTGGGAATACACGATCTACCTGGTTTGCCATCATATCTTCTCTCCTCATATTGTGCTAAGTGCCCTGCATTTCAGTCCCTATGGCTTTAAACAGCTGTGCCATGCCGGGCATTTCTGGACCTGTTTTCCCATCTACAGTATTGGGCTGATATCCACCAGGCCCACCTCAGTACTGTGAAAAGATCGAATAGATAATGTGAGGGTAACCTTCAAAACTTAAAGCCTGAGCTATCAATACATGTCACAGCTAGCCTTGTCTGAGCACTCGGCTGGCTCCCAGCACCCTGCTTACCTCCTCTAGGGAAAGCTGGCACTGCGTGAAGCTGCTGCTTTGGTTTCTGCTTACGATTTTGTTCTCAGTCTTCTCAGGCTCAAGGCCAAAGTCCAGAGTGGCTGGACTCCTGCAGTGGGCAGGAGTGTTAAGTGTTCATGTGATGGGGTGGGGGGCCGAGGAGGAGGAGCCAGGAGGCTGGAGCCTGCCTGGTTAAAGCAAGCTTTGGGCAGAGGCCAGATCTTCCCAAGCGCTGTCCTGGGCTATCAGCCTGGGCTTCTGACCATTGATGCCAGTCTCACAGGAAGAAAAACTGCCAACGATGGCTGCTGCCCCACAGTTTGGATCTGTCATTCCTCTCCTTTTTCAGCCTTAAGGTACCCCCCAAAGAATTAATCTCCCAACTGGCTCAGACTCATGACACTGCTTAGAACCAAGCCTGGGAAAGGCCATGAGCACGTGGTGAGGCAGCCAGCCAGTGCTGAGGCCAAGGGCCTGCTCTTGGCTCATTTCTCCTTTATGGGAAACTCATGTCTGGAGGTAGGAAGCTTGGGCAGAGACCACTCATAACTTCTCTGGGGAGGTGTGGTAGACTTGTACCTGCTGCTTAGCCAAAGGGCACCATACCAGGTCCAAGGAGAAGAGCTGGGGTAGTAAGAAGTAGTAGTTCTCCCCTCTCCTGAAAGATTCTTTAAAAAAATTTTTTTTATATGTGGGCTGGAGATATGGCTCAGCAGTTACAGAGTTTGCCTAACAAAGATTAATGACCCCAGTTCCATTTGCCAGTACCCACTTAAAGCCAGATGCACACAGTGGCACATGTATCTGGAGTCCATCTGCAGTGGCTGGAGGCCATGGCATGCCCATTCTCTCTCTCTTGTCTTCTATTTCTGCCTGCAAAAAATAAACTTAAAAATAATACTTGCAAGCAGAGAGACAGAATGGGTGCAGCAGTGCCTGCTGTGTCACTGTGTGCATCTGGCTTTACATGGGTACTGGGGAATTGAGCCTAGATTGTTAGTTAGGCTTTGCAGGCAAGCACCTTAATCACTGAGCTTAATCTCTCTAGCTTAATCTTTCTAGCCCCTCCTGAAAGATTTGTTCCTCAGGGAAGCAACCTCTGAACCTTCTCTTCCCTGCCCCGCATGGAACTAGTACCACACAGAATGGAAGCTTGTGTTTTATTCTTGGCCCATCAGTCTCCCTCCTGCCCCTGTGGGAGACAGAAGAGTGCTGGGTTGGGGAGAGGGTGAGGGGCTAGGAGGGGGCAGATTGCAGCTGTCCTTTGTAGACGTATTCAAGTGCAGTGGCAATGGTGCGCATGTCCAGCTCGATGCTCCGAGCCCAGTTCTCCACATCCCCGATTTCCTAGGAAAGGTAATAGGGATTGAAGGCCAGGAGCCAGGGTGGGTAGATTAGGCTCCCAGGCTAGGATCCCTTCCTCAGATCTACTAACTCACCTGTCCCTCTCCTTGCTTCCCCTCTTTCCTCTCCCTTTCCCCCCCTCTCTTCTGTTCCCTCTCCCCTCTTCCTTTCCTCTTTCCCTTTTGTGAGGTAGGGTCTCGCTTTAGCCCAGGATGACCTAGAACTCACTTTATAGACCCAGACTGGCCTCGAACTCATGGTGATCCTCCTACTTCAGCCTCGTGAGTTTCCCTTCTCATTCCTCTAAACTACCCCTTCCTCTTTTCTTTATCCCTTCTTCTCCCCCTCTCTCCTTCCCTCCCCTTTCCCTCCCTTCTTTCTTTTCTTCTTGAGATGGGGGTGCTTGCTATGTTTCCCAGGCTAGCCTCAACTCCTGGGCTCAAGCTGTCCTCCTGCCTCAGCTCGCAGAGTAGCTGAGATTCAGGTACACGTTGTACCATACTGAAAATTTTATGAGCACTCTTTTTCTTTCAGGGAGAAGATTAAAGCTAGCCCTGAGCATACACTGTCTTACTTCACTGAGCCACATCCCCAGCTCTTGCTTCTTTTTTCTTTAGCTCCTTCAATACCAAGGCCATCCCTATGTCCCCCTTAACCCCAAGTCTGATAAAAGATGACTGGAGGCAGCCCACGAGGGCTCAAATGAAGGTCATGGCGTATTAGGTGTGGCCCACCTTGAGGGCCTGGTTGAAGTTCTCCACCATTCCGATCCACTGGCCTGTCTGCTTGGCAAACTGGGCAGCCTGGACTTGTAGCGTCTTCACCTCATGGTCCAGCTTTCTCTGGTTCATGTAGGCCTGGGCAACACTAAGGATTGGAGGAGGGAGGTGGTCAGCTCATCAAACTTGTTGGGGGCAGTCTATTGCAGTAGTGGGAAATCAGCCAGGAGTCAGAGCTGGGGAAATTTGGGATTTTGGCCCTTCCTGACTGATAGAATAGAAGCCAGCTCCTTCCTCCGCTCCCAGCATTCCCAGGAGAACTAAGTTGAGAGCTGGCTAGAAGCACAGCATCTCCTATCCTCTAAAGGAGTTTCTGCAGCTGACTGGGGGAAGGGAGGGCACCCGAGGAAGAAGCTGGGAGGGAAAAGGTGTGGGAAAGTTCAGCAGCACGGACACATCTGGCAGCGATTGGAAGCCCATGGGAAATTTGGCCTTCCATGAATCTGGGTGGGATGGGAGAACAAACCCCTTCCTCAGGAACTTGAGCACTACCATGGGGTTGGTGGCCTTGACCTCTACCAACGTTTCTTGTTCCCACCTCTTTGATAGGCATTGTTCTCTCATTGGCTGCCGAACCTTTCACTCCCAGTCCCAAAGCTTTAGGTCAGTCAGGAGACTCTACATCCGGTGCTCCCACACACTGGAATGTGTGGGGTGTGAGAAGGCAAGCGGCTGGGGGTTAGGACACCTGACAAGGGCTGAGACAGACTGGGTCTTTGTTTTCTTTTCTGGGGAATAAGAGAAGCTGTGGGCAGCAGCAACACAAAACCCTCTCTAATCTGGCTTGGGCTTTGCTGACCTCTAAACTTAGTGGGGTGGCCTCTAGCAAGCAGAGAGAAGGGAGAAGTCTGGCCAGCCTCACAAAGGGTAGCATAGGAGGCTCCAATGTGGGAGGGAGGAAAAGAGGCCCACCCTGCCTCTTCTCTTTGGGAAATAGCGCTGAGACAAGAACTGTCTGGAAGCTAGAGAGACCAGCCCCCACCCCCACCATAGCCCTTCTTTCCCCTAATCTCATCTCATGAAGAGTAACGGAGATGACCCCAGCCTCCCTCTCCCCCCCCCATGACTCCTTTGGATGACTCAGTCTCTGCATTCACAACCAAGCTGTTCTACTTGGCCTGGAGTGGAAGGCATCTGAGGTGCCTCCTTTCTACCCACAGGCTGGCTATCAGGTCACCACTTTCTGCAATCTTCTGAGTCATACTGTGTCAGGAGACCATGTTCTTTCCTTCTCAAGTCTTAACTATTACCGGCATCCTCCTTTAGGGCTGGGGGCGGGGCTGTCCCTGGAGATCTAGAAGGAAGAGAAGAGCTAGCCTGGCTCTCATAGCTCCTGGCACAGGCTCTCTCCTCTCCTCCACCAGCTGTGCCATCTCTTCCTGCCAGCTGTTCCTTAGGCTAGCCAGAAGGAGGAGAGGGGTAAGTTGTGGTGAAGGAGGCTGCCCTTCCTCTTAACGAAGTGACAGCTGGGCTTGAAGGGTGAAGGGATGTAGCCAGATGGCATCAAGTTGTGCCAGGCAAGTTAGTGTTGCGAGGGGGCGGGGAATTCTGGCGGCTTCACCAGCCACTGCAGCTGTTCCCTCCCTGTCCAGTGTTAGGAGTCAGAGCTGGCTAAGCCTGTATAAAGTTACAGTGGAGGGAGGCATCCGGCACCGCAACCCTTCAAGAAGGGTCTGCGAGGGCCAGACTTTGTCTAACTCGGCAGAGTGGATGAGTGGAGGAGACTGGTGCCATGGGAAGAGGTTCATACCCCACATTGAGGTGATCCACCAGCGCTTCTGTCAGGCAGGTCGCTGCACTGATGGCTTCTCGCCGCCTCTTCTCTAGGGGAAGAGGGAAAGGGATTGGAGTATACGGACTTGGGGCTAATGTGTCCCCGTCCATTCGCAACCGGAGCATCCAACCAGAGCTAAAGCCAGAGCTAAAGGGACCTTACAAACGTAAAGAACGCCCACCTTCCTCCTTTTAGAGGTGAGCCACCTGGCACCCCGTGTGGGGAAGTGGCTCCCTCGGAACCCCTCCCGGGCTCGGGACCCCTCCGGGACACGGCCCGCCATCTCAGCCCAAGGACGCCCGGCCTTTCTCCCTGGGGGGCATCCCCGCCCCCTTCCGGGTAGTGAAGCCGGCTGCGCGCGGGCGGGGGCGGTGGGCCGGGGCGCCCGGGCCGGAGGGCTCACCCTGCAGCTCCTTGCGTTCATTCTGCTTGGCCTGGTGTTCCTTGAGCAGGCGGGACAGCATGGCCTCCGCGGCCCCAGCTCGGTCGCTCCTGGGCTCCCGGGGCGCGTCACGTGACCGCGCGATCACGTGACGCGAGCGCCGGGCGGGGGGGGGGGCGCTGCCCTCCGGCTGGGCTTCCCGCGAGCTGGCTCGGCTTTGTTCCGTGCTCACTCGATGGCGGAGCGGCGTTCGCTGTCCGGCTGTCCGTCCGGGAGCTCGCCGGGCTCGTGGAAAGCCCTTCCCTTCCCTCGCCTAGCCGCCTGGCGGTGGATCCCCAGCTCCCTCCCCCGGCAGAGCCGCGCACCCCTCGTTTCCACTCCCCCAGCTCACCTCCAGCAGCCTTCTAGGGAGCTGTGCTGATTTGGCGGTCTGAGAGGCGAATGCACGTCCATCCCTGCCCTTTTGTGGTCAGGGAATGCGAACCCATTTTAGTCTTAACAGAAGCTCAAGTGCAGCTGCCAAAGTGCAAGGTAAATTATATACGGCCTCTGTAAACTAACGGAGAATGTTTCCAGCGTTAATCCAACGAGAAAAGTTATAAACAATATCAACATAGTGCTTTCAGAGAGAGAGGGGGGTCTCCCTTTGTTGCCATCCAGGCTGGTCTCGAAGTCTGAGTGTAGGGAGTGTCTTGCCTCAGCCTCCCAAATACAGGCATGCTGTAGTCAGCCTTTCTCTTTGCTTGTGGAGGAATGGGTTTATTTTTGCTTGTAGACAGGAGGGGAAGCTCCATGATGGCAGGGGAACCGATGGCATGAACAGAGGGTGTGAACTGCAATAGGAGTGTGTGTACAAACACTGGCAAGGGGAAGCTAGCTATAACACCCATAATCCAGCTCCAATAAGGCTCCAATACCCAAATTGCCATCAGCTGGGGAATCAAGCATTAGAACACATTTGTTTGTGGGGGACACCTGGATCAAACCATCACACAGTCTGCCTCTGGCTCCCACAAACTAATAGACATGTTATAAAATACAATGCATTCAGTTCAACTTTAAAAATCCCCACAGTTTTTTATCCATTCTAATGATAGTCAAACATCCCCATAATCTAAGATCTTTAACTGAGTCATAATACCAGGAGAAAAAAAAAACCATAATGGCACAGAACACTCACACTGCAAAAGATGGCATTGGGCATAGCAAAGACAGATTGAATTAATTCAAGATTTAAACAGGGCAAACATTGAACTCTAACTCTGATAATTCAAAACAGCAAGGAGTCTCCTGGAGTTCCAATTCCGCCTCTCCAGCTCAGCTACTCACAGTCCATAAAAACTTCATTGGGTGCTGGCAGCTCTCCTTGGCAGCCCACAGTTCATCCTCATGGCTCTACTGGGCCTCTATGCAGGAAATCCAACACACCTGCTTCACTCTGCTGATGGCCATTTCCAAAAACAAAAGTGTTGCAAATCCAATGACTCTCTCTTCCTGCATTATACTCCATAGTATCAGGTGGGCTACCAATTTGTTAATCCAGGGGAGAACAAAGGCAACTTTGAAGAGCAGGAAACCTCCTTCAGCATTCAGGCCCCTTACTTCAAAGAGTCTGCCTTCTTCCTGCTGTCCCAGTACAGACCAAGGCATGACAGGTGCATTGCAAGAGTGCAAACATGATGGGTAATTTTCATTAGTTTGCTTATCTAATCTGGGTTTTTGTTTCGTTTTAGTAAACTGGCCAGGAGGTGTGTTAAATCAGTTGCTTTCAACTCTGGCTAATTGTTAGAATAACATGGGGGAGTTTCTAAAAATACTCCATTCTATTGGGATAGTGATGATGCCTGTGCGGATGCTGAGGCAGGAATATAAGTTGGCTTAGGCTACATAGCAAGACCCTGTTCCTCTTCACCCCAGAAAGCCTTGATCCCATATTTACTAAATAGATTTTCTGAAAGGTGGAGCCCATGCCAGGCGTGGTGGCGCACGCCTTTAATCCCAGCACTCGGGAGGCAGAGGTAGGAGGATCGTCGTGAGTTCAAGGCCACCCTGAGACTACATAGTGAATTCCAGGACAGCCTGGACTAGAGTGAGACCCTACCTCGAAAAACCAAAAAAAAAAAAAAAAAAAAAAAGGTGGAGCCCAGGGTTGTAAAAGCTATTCAGGTGATTCTAAAGTGGATCCAAAGTTAAGGAACACTGCTAAACCACATCCAAGACTGTTTCCAACTTTGCCATTTACTCATTTTCTGATTTAGTGATAAGTTCCAGTGGCATAGTTGAAGCTGTTGCTACTAACATTGGGAGGATAATAAATTTATAGACTAAGAATAGAACATTTTCTTTTATAAACTCTTTATTTTTATTATTTGCAAGCAGAGAAAGAGGAGACAGGGCCTCCAGCTGTTATAAAAACAAACTCCAGACACATGCGCCACTTTGTGCACCTGGCTTTACGTGGGTACTGGGGAATCGAATTTAGGTTGTTAGGCTATGCAGGCAAGATGATAGATGATAGATAGATGAGCCGCCTCTCCAGCCCCTAGAATATTTCCTTGAATTTTCTGAATATCCTGGGAGCTGCCTGTCATCAAAGGTTGAGTGAGGCTAAACACATGGAATGGTTCAGGGACAACATCAAGCAGAACATTAAGTACCAAAGTAAAATAATTTTTCTTTTTTGATGAGAGCAAAGGATTTATTTTGGCTTACAATTTTGGGGGGAAGTTTCATGATGGCAGGAAAGCATGGCATGAGCAGAGGCTGGACATCACTTTCTTGCCACAGCAGGTAGAAAACAGCAGCAGGAGAGTGAGTTGATGTCTGGCAAGGCAAGCTGGCTATTACACCTCTATGTTCACTTCCCATAACACACCTCCTCCAGCAAGGTTCCACCTCCCAAATTGCCACTAGCTGGGGACTGTCATGGTTTGATCCAGGTGTCCCCCTCAAACAATTGAATGTGTTCTGATAGATCGATCCTCAGCTGATGGCAGTTTGGGTTTTACAACCTCAATGAAGCTGTGTTGTTGGGGGTGAGTTTATGGGGGTTATAAGCCAGCTTCCCCTTGCCAGAGTTTGGCACACCTTCCTGCCGCTGTTTCCAGTGCTGTGGCGGAGGTGATGTCCAGCCCTCTGCTCATGCCTTCATTTTCCCTGCCAGGATGGAGTCTCCCCTCGAGTCCGTAAGCTCCACAAGCTGCTTTTGCTTGGGTTCTTTCTGCACAGCAACTAGAAAGCTGACTGCAACAATGGGCTTCACAGTTAAAGTTTCTCCTAGATAAGAGATTCCCTAAGTGACAGCATATCCAGAGGCATATAAATGTGGATTGGGCTGAGGTGTTAAGTTCTTTTCAAGAGGTACTTAACAGAGGTAGGATCCTTCAGATATGTAAAACATTCTCTCAGATGCTCAGGTGCTATCATGGGTTCCTGTGTGAAAACTCTCCCAGGCTCAGAGCTGCATTTTCCCTTCAGAGCTCATGCATAGCAGAGCTAGGATACAAATTCATGATGATTCCAGAGCCCAGCCTGTATTACACAACCCTGGAAAGACCCTAGGAAAGGAGACTTTGAAGCACTTTCCAGGGGACCTTGTTGGGCATGAGCTAAAGGGAATCCTGGCAGAGGAGGAAGTGTTGGGAAGAGGCTCTGCTCCCCAGAAGGCTGATCAATACAAGCGGGAAGAGTGAGCACATCACAGGGTGGCATGGCCCAGTCCTCCCCCCTCTCTGGCTCCTGCTTCCAGCTG
>PVHP010037551.1:0-17319 GCA_004024765.1 Zapus hudsonius
GAGAACAACAGACTGAGAATTATGTCAATGGGCAGATCCAAGACTAATGATAAGCAGAAAAGGCAGCTCCATGCGGCCCTCCCTCCCCAAGAGCCATTCCTTGGGAATTCTCTGTCTTATATTACATGTCTATTCTCATATCCATTGTAACTATTAGTTACATCGCATATTGTCCCTGGTTGATTGGCAATAGTGTAGCATTCTTCTCTCAGGGCCTGGCAGAAGGAGGGGAGGTTGGTGTTGGAGAGACTGAGGATTGGAATCCAATTTGACCAGATGTGGTAGTAAACTCATTGCTGTGCAGAATGAAATCAACCAAAAGTAGCTTGTGGAGTAATGGGTTTATTTTGGTTTAATTTGGTTATAAGCCAGCTTCCCCTTGCCAGTATTTGGCACACCTTCCTGCCACTGTTTGCAGTGCTGTGAAAGAGGTGATGTCCACCCTCTGCTCATGCTGTCATTTTCTCTGCCATCATGGAGATTAAAAGCCTTTTTCTCTTGATAAATATAATGGTCACTTACAAACCTATGGAAAAATTAAGCCCGGTTTAGTGAGAGACTCCATTTTAAGGAAGCAACACAGAGGAGCAATAGAGGTTACCTGATATTCTCCTCTGGCCTCTGCATGCACGTACGTGAGGTGTACAATTGCGCTCGTATGTACGCACGCACACGCGCACACACACACCACACTACACATATTATACATGTGTATGCAAAAAAGCAAACAGGTTGTCTCAACAACATCACTTGACTTGGTCGTGTGTATTATAAACGTTGTTTGATGACCTTCCTTGTGGGTCAGTTTGCTGTAATAAATTGATCATTGAAAACAAATGAGGCCAGTGAGCTAAGTGTTCTCATCTCTCTTCCGGGTGACTTTGGAACAGATTTTTCCATAGGCCTTCATTATGAGGTCATCCCTTGTGAGGTCATCTAGATAATGATGGAACAGTTTCAAACCCTAAGATCTAGTACAGTTTTTAAGTTTATTTGCAATTAATAGGGCTTTTATGAAAACACATAGCCATTATGGTTCATTAAATTATGATCTGAATCAGACCTTTTTCTTT
Source organism: Zapus hudsonius (assembly GCA_004024765.1). Taxonomy (NCBI): domain Eukaryota; kingdom Metazoa; phylum Chordata; class Mammalia; order Rodentia; family Dipodidae; genus Zapus; species Zapus hudsonius. Next base: position 1,074 of record PVHP010037551.1, read on the forward strand.
CCTCCAAACATAACAAAACCCCCAAATAAACTCCAATTTTTTAAAAAAATATTTTTTTATCTGTAGTGACCAAGTTTCCTTTTAAAATTTTATTAATTTACTTATTTGTGTGGGGTGCGTGTGCCCTGGGTACTTGCCATTGAAAATGGTATACCATTTTCACCACCTTGGCTACTTTTTGCATCAAGCTTTATTTGGGTGGCTGGGAAATTGAACCCTGAACCAGCAGGCTTTGCAAGCAAGTTCCTTTAAATCATTAAGCCATATCCTCAGCCCCAACAAACCCCACTCTCCTGTCCTGTGTCCTATACTCCAGTCACCACTTGTCCTGCATAGAAATAAAAGCAAGTTAAGAAACACCATCAAAGTTTATGGTCTTTTCTAGAATGGCTTCATAAGAAAATAAAATACAAAGTCAAGGCCTAATATCAGAGGGGGTTAAGAGAACAGATTTAGGCTCCCAAGAATATAATTCTGGAAAGGACAGAATGAGCTAACCTGGAAATGAAATATTATAGGCAGCCTGGAAGGGACAAGGGAAATTTTTATTACTCTTCTGAGTATTCAGGCATGGAGCCAGATTAGCAGAAGAAAAAATTTGTACAAATTTGTTTAATATGTGTGTATAAGGACGAGATTTTTTAAAGAGAGGCCAGGTCGTTGAAACTTCAAATGCACCGTTACAGGAGAGGTAGAAACAGGACCAGGGAGGTGTAGATTCCTTTAGAGGGATACTAAATGACTTTTAAAGAAATGAACAAGTCCCAAGGATATCTATGGACTTGGAACCAAGTTGCTCTCAGCTTAGGAAGAGGTAGCCCCCAGGTAAGAAGGGGAGTAGCAGTTCAGTGGGAATAAATGTCCTCTGGTAATCTCTCAGTTACATCCTCAAAAGTGATGAAAGTCCACCTGGGTAAGGCAAGAATTTTAGTGCCTTCTCCTCTCCAATGCTTCCTACTTCCTTTGTATCTGATGAGGTTCCTAGGGAGGGAGTTCAAGACAGTTGTGTTTCTTTGGGAAGATATTTGCTCAGTCCCAATAAGAAGAAACGAGAGAAGTCTAGAAAGTATTCATGTTCCATTCCTTGTCATATGAATATATATTGGAGAAAGTCCCAATTTTTATGACAGCCTGTAAAACTAAAGTGAAGTGAATGAAGAAGTAGGTGAAGAGTCAACAGAAGGCATTCACTCAGCAGGCTCTCCGCAGCATGGTTCTCAGAATGGAGCAATCGTTTTTGGAGGATTAGTAGAATTTGGGAGAAATCCTCCAGCAGCGATGTTCACATGTGGGGTCTCAGAACCTTGCATGGGTCTTGAGATCTAACTGTTTTCATAGTAACACTACAATGCTGCTTGCCTCTTGGTTTTCAGTCTCCTAAGAGAATACAGGGTGTGCCCCAAAGACTTCATGACTCAGCATGGCCAAAGAGAGTGCATGCAGAAGCAGATGTGAGACTCCAGATGCCTTCTATGCAGCTGATCACTATAAAATACTATTCAGCTCCTGGATTTTGTCGTTTAGTTTTTGTTTTGTTTGAAGGAGATAACTTGTACCCTCCCCCAGCCACCCACCCACCTACCCTCAACATGTTATTTATATTGTTCTTATCAAATGAATAATGCTTAATTATTTTCAGTTTTAATATTTAATGTTGTAGAACCTACATAAATGAGAACTCTTGAAATTCTACAATGTTAATGGCAAAGGGGTCCTGGGACCAAAAAGGTTGCTAACCATACAATAATCCCTCTGAACCTTAGAAGGCAGCAAAGGTGACCTTATTAAAACTGGGATTGAGGATGTAGATCAGCTGGTAGAGCACCTGCCTAGCATGCACCCAAACCTGGGTTGTATGTGGAGCATTGCATGAAGCAGACATGGTGTGTGCCTGTAATCCAAGCACTCAGCACTCAGAAGGTAGAGGCAGGAGGATCAAGAGTTCAGGGTCATTCTAGGCTGCATAGTGAGTTCATGGCCAACCTTGGTTATATGAGAGACCCTGTCTTTAAAAAAAGACTTAAAGAAAAACAAGGTGATTGTGTGAGTGGGGGACATCTGTCTCTTTAGCAAACATGAGACCTTGAGTTCCGATTCCTCAGCACAAACAACAGAACTGTAGTGAGGGAGTTACGTGTGGTCATCAGTTCAAGACTTAATACTTCTTCTGACTGTGAGCTTTTTGTAGCTAATATGAGATACTCCAGTAAAAATTAAGACTCTTCCCCTCCTCTCTCTTCTCCCTTCTTTTTTCCCTCCCTTCTTTCCTTTCTTCCCTTCTTCCTTTTTTTCTTTCAGTTTTGTTTATTTTAGGTGGTGAGGACTGAGCACAAGGCCTTCTGCTTACACCTGCTCTTCCACTGAGTAATCCCCTGACCCGCCAAGGTTATTAATCTTTCCATTTTGGTGGCAGGAAATGAGAAGTCCATAAGTTGTGACTTATTTGGTGGATCACTGAGAGGGCTCAGGCGAGGTGGAGTTCAGAACTCTGTGTCCATTTCTTCACTCACCACATTGTTTGCATGAAGAATAATTCATCCAGATTTCCAGCCACAATATGAGAAGTGGCAACCCTGCTACCTGGTGAAGAACAAATTGTCACACACTTTCATATTCTTTACGACAAAATAAGTAACAGAATTGGTGTGGGGGCTCACACTTATAATCATCGCACTTGGGAAGCAGAGACAGGAGGATTATTGCAAGTTCAAGGCCAGCTTGCTTTACATAGAGAATTCTAGGCCAGCCTGGGTTATATAGTGAGAATCTGTTTCAAAAAACAATGTAAAGACAAACAAAATGCACATACATGTACGGGCATGCATAAACACACACACACACAAATAGCTTGAATCATATCAACACCTTTGAAACACATTGACCAGATTAAAAATCATTAAAAAATGAGATATGCCTGGGGAAAATATAATAAAACAAAGCTCCAACTCTATAAACAGAAGATGATGGAGGGCATGCAGCAGGAAGGTAGAGGAATCTTTGAGGGAAGCCGCCAAGACTCTAAAGTTTTAGTGGCATTAAAAAGTGTCAATGTTGTGTGATGAACAGAGCGAGTCGGGCAGCTTCTTTTGAGGACCATGTCCAGTTGAGCCATTGCAGTTACAGGAAGTGAGCAGTGTGGGGTTTGGAAGTGAGGTCATGGGGTGATCAGCACATTGGATTCTTGAGGGAAAACAAGGCAAGAGCTTTGGACAGTTGTGAGCCTGAAGGTCATATAGGGGAGCTGTCGGGTTCCTGGGGTATAAACTCCATGTGTTGGCCTGGATCTTTCAGAAATGCAAACTGTTACGTGGTGAAACCGATGGTGCTTTCTGGTTTTGAACCCACTTTTCAGAAAGAAAATATCAGTATCAAATATAATCCTAAAAATAGAAAAAAGGAAATCATCTAACTGACCGTTACCAGGACAGTTCTAAAAGAAGGTTCCAGACTTTTATCTGTTGCCTATCTGCAGAATAAAAGTAGTTAGAATATATTCTAAGGAGAAAATAAGTGATACAGAATGTCAACTGATATCCACTGAAAGAATGTTTTGAAAGCAGACCTTGACAGTAAAGGTATATTTATGCTTCTATTTTGAGGAAAAAAATACATGATAGGTTAACCAAGAAAGGTTTGCCTCCCCTTTACTCACTTTTTAATCCCTAATATTTAAGATGGAAAATGTGGTTTTACAATATTAACCAGTAATCTAAAAGGAAAAGAAAAAAAAATCTGTGAGTCAAGTATTTTCAGGTTATCCTAAACAGAATCAACTTCTGAATCTTATTATTAAAGTTGAAATATTAAGTCAGTTCATCAGTGCTAAGCTGTAAGGTTTTTGCTTTATGTATGTTTTGAAAGCAGGCCTTGACAGAAAAGGTGTATTTATGCAACAATGCTATTACTCAAAAACTTGCATTTTTCTGCACTTGCTGTCTTAATGGAAATTTACTGGAAAATCTTTGCCAGAATAAACACATTCCTTTAGGAATGGAAGACTTAATGTACTTCTATTCATCTGGACCTCTTTGCTGTGAACATATAAACCAAATTATTTGGTACCAGTCACTGTACTTCACAGAGTTCATACACATGGTTGCGGTCTCCCATGGGGATTTAGAGAGGCTGGTGGTAAGAGCTAAGAAAATCGCAGCCAATTTTATACTATAATGAAAGATAAAACAGTATGAGGCATCTATGTAGCTGACATTAAATAAACAAATATGAATTTGTCTGACCTTTGGTAAATTAGCTCCAGCTATCCTGGTAAGGCACAGGAAACAAATCAATTAAGCTGCTGATGCTGGAAATTATGAAAATAAGGCATTTCTGAGAGCGGTAACTTTTCATTCACAATCCCAATCCCTATCATGAAATCCTACAATCCAAAGCCTATCGTGGAGATGCCAGCTACACAGTGACCAGAGAAGGAGACTGTGGTGCTGCACAGGATGAATAGGGCCAATCGTGCACCATGGAGCTTCAGGAAAGAAACTCACAAACACGTCTGGATTTCCTCCTGTCAGCCTTCGCTCAGATGTTCACCCATTACCACCCCAAGACTGCCACCAGGAAGAGCTGTGATTTTTAAATGTAGGGTCTCTCTTTTTAACCCAAGATGGCCTCAAATTTTCAATCCTCCTGCCTTAGGCCTCTGAGTGCTGAGGTTGCAGGGGCCCACTACCACTACCTACTCCAGAGGGAGAGTAGTAATCATTTAGTCATTTGTTCAAGCAGTGTTAGTAAAGTGCTGAAGACCTACAGATTACAATTGGCCTATTAGCATATTATAACTAACTATGCAGTGATGCTACATTTCTTGTGTTTAAATCCTTTGATTTTTTTCTAATAAACCAGTTGGCATTACTCTGCTAGATAGATATGCCCAGAGTATAGTGACCTCTCCCTCACATAATATTAAGATCCTACTATTTTAAATAATTATGAGAAAGGCCAGTTTCAATGTGAGACTATTCACAGATTATAAAACAATTTACTTTATTGTGCTTGTTTTTATTATCATTAAGTGTAGGAAATAAAACCAATTTAGCAAGTATTACTTCTTAGAAGTCCTTCTTGGGAGATAAAAGCACAACTTCAGATTAGGATATTAAAACACTTTTTCACCAGTTATTATCCCCACTCAAATTATACTTTTTAAAAAGAAAAAAAATACTAGATATAAAGGTACTATGGATGAAATTTATTTATTTTTTTCTTTATTGTTCATAATGAGTTACATTGTTTAGTGGGCCAACCATGAGTTGTTATCCCCAATTCCCCGTTGTCCCCCTTCCCCATCCCCAGTCAGCTGGATATCCTCCTCAGTGGGCCTTCTGGATCAGTCTTTGTAGTAGGGGACCATGGATAGCTCATTCTTCAGCCGGGCTCTCATGTCTCAAGTGTGTAGTTACTGAGGGTTGCCAAGTCTCTGCTATTCTCCCCCACCACGGCAATGAAATTTATTATAAATTTTTTAAATTGAATTTTAGAGGTCGGTGGGATGTGAATTTAAAGCAAAAATGGTCTGAGTTTTTAATCACATTTAGAAATTATTAATACATATGTCATGGGTACATTTATAAGGTTGAAAGTTGCTTTTTTTCAGTAGAGTAGAGCAGCTAATTTTATACATTATCCATTTGTGTGTCCATAAAATGAAAATTCAAACAGTGCTTTGTAAACAGATGGTAGATTATTGCCTTAAGGGTTGAGTTTGGGTTTTCAGAGTTAATGATATTAAATATTGCATAAAATTTACTTCTGATTTTGCTAATAGGCTGTAATCAGGATTCATCCTGCTACTTTCTCAATAGAAAGCTTCAGATTTCAATGATTCTAAAATCATTTGTGTAATGTAAACAGATAATTTAGCAATTACTAATTGTTTGACCATCTTTCTTTATTCTTTGTTGTTGAGTGTGAAAGTCTTAACCCTATCAGTAGCACCCAAGGTGAGCATGTTGTAGAGATATATCTCCTTTACTTTAATAAGGAGAAAGCTCAGGGAGGTTCCAAATTCTTCAGCTTAGTTCTATTAGATTTTGGAAATTTTGTTGTCTTCATGGACTAAAATAAACCACGTTTTCTCTTCCATCTCTAGTCGAAGGCATGGCCAGTATACCATGAACCAGGAAAGTATTACCAAAGTCACAGAGAAGCCACCATTTGATCGATCCAGTTCCCAGGATTCCATGGATGAACTCTTTATGGAGGACTATTGGACGGAACTAGAAAATATTAAGAAGTCTAATGAAAACCGACCAGAAGAGCCAGAAGTGGTGGTCAAGGAACCTGATGGTAATGACCACATGAGTGAAACTTGCTTGTGTGTGTATGGATGGAAGCAGACTGACCAGAAAGGAAGGCAAGAACAGACCCAAAACAAAATTGCTGGTGGCCTTTCACCCTGAAGGTTTCTTGTTTATGGCCCTGAGAAGGGACACCTAGCAGATACAAGTGACATGAACACTCTCAGTTATACCTGTAGCTGAGCCCTAACTCTCACTTTGTGTTAGAGACTCACAGAGTTAGAATTTGTCATAGTCAGCCACGCCACTGGGATGAATCTTCAAACCAGGCACGATTTGGGGAGGAAAGAATTTATTGAATAGATCCAGGGGAAGTTAAGGAAAAAAGGCTGGCCCCCTTTCACAGATCCAAGCAGAGACAGAGACAGAAGCCCACCACCAGCACCAAGCAAGCAAGCACACTGTAATTCACAAAATGCAGAACTCCAGACACCCTTCTTTTGTATATCTATCCCTAATATTTTGAATCTAAATTAGAAAGGGCCAGTCCCCAGGGGGCTATGCCAAAGTGACAATTCCTCCAGCCAGAAGCCTAGAGACAATTAACAATTTAATAAACCTTTAATACTTTTGGGGGACATCTATTCAAAGCTACCACAGAATTGATTTTTAAAATCATCTAAATTGCCTTCAAATTCCTCCCCAAATATGTTAGCCTCATAGTCATTTGGTCTCTAGGACATGTAGGTAAGAACAGGAAGCTCACAACTGTGCAAAGATACTGTTTTTCCAGTGCTCAGTTGGCTTCATTTTTATATAGATTGATCTGGAGTCTAGCAGGGTCTTTCTTGGGATAGTTATTTCTGCCTTTGGGAGGAACAGAGCAGATTCTACTGTTACTTATAGGACAGCTTTTCAAATATTGTACTTCTAAACAAATCCTTTTTAAAATCTTTTTTGAAAAGTTTTGCTTTGTTGTTTTAAAAATATTTTTATTTATTTTAAATATTTTTATTTATTTTCAAGAAAAGAGAAAGTGTGTTTTAGAGATAATGGATGCACCATGGCTTCCTGTCATTGCAAATGCATTCCAGATGAATAAACCACCTTGTGTGTCTGGCCTTACATGGGTACTGGGGTATTGAATCCAGGCATTCAAGCTTTGCAAGCAAGTGCCTTTAACCACTGAGCAACCCCTCCAGGTCCTAAAATTTTTGTTTGCTTGTTTTTGAAGCAGAATCTCCTTCTAGCCCAGGCTAACCTAGAACTTAACTTACTCTGTAGCCCAGCCTGGCCTCAAATTCACAGTGGCCATCCTACCTCAGCCTCCCAAGTGCTGGAATTAAAGGTGTACACCACCACATCTGTCTGCCTTGTCAAACCCTTTCTGCAAAGCAAATGTGATCCCCCACATCTAACCCATGTGGGTGGTTTGCAGTCCTGGCATATTATCTTTCAAAGCATGAGTCCTCAGACTGCATTTGAGGCCATGTGGTTGGCCAGTGTCAGGATGGGTTAGAGCACTGGGAGATGGTGCTGGTATTTTAGATTCTCTAGCCTCTTCTTTCTGGTATTTGTCTCAAAACTGTTCTCGGATCTCTTCCCAACAATATTTTCTACATATTCACTACTAGACCCAATATGTTGGAGTACTCATATGAGGTTTCAATTTCTTATTTTTTTCTTAAATTTCATACAATTTTTAATCTCATAATCAAACATTCACATTTCTAATTTCGTAATATTTTATTTTTTAAAAAATTAAAAATCATACATTCTCTTATTTTATTAGTATTATTTATTTGAGAGAGTGAGAGAAGAGAGAATGCCAGGGTCTCCTGCCATTGCTAATGACCTGCAGACACCTGTGCCATTTTGTGCATTTGCCTGTACATGGGGACTGGGGAATTGAATCCAGGCAGGCAGGCATTGCAAGCAAGTGTCTTTAAATGCTGAGCCATCTCCCAAGCCTCAACTCACCACAGTTTTTTTAAACTTTTATTTTTATTGATAGCTTCCATAATTATAGACCATAAACCATTTTGAGTCTCTCCCCTCTCTCTCTCTCAAATTTCTTCCCCCTCTCAATTAGTCTGTTTTGTTTCGGTGTCATCATCTTTTCCTCACATAATGTGTAGGCATTATCAGGTGCTGAGAAATCATGAATATCAAGGCCATTTTATGTCTGGAAGTTTGCATTGTAAGCAGTCCTACCCTTCCTTTGGCTCTTACAATCTTGCCACCCCTCTTCTACAATAGACCCTGAACCTCGGGAAGTGTGATAGAGATGTCCCAGTGCTGAACACTCCACTGTCATTGCTTCTTAGCACTATGGTGTCTTTTGAGTTATCCCAGTGGTCACCACCATCTGAAAAAGAAGTTTCTGAAGCCAAAAGCGAGAGTAGCATTTTTATTTGGGTATGCTCATTAAAAAATAAAAAGGTGCTTTTAAAGCAGTTTGGTTGGCATAATATATGCATTTAGCCAGACACCAGCAGGGACTCTCCACGTTTCTGATGCACAGTTTTGCCATCTGTTATATTGGCTTTCTTGCCATGTGATCTGTAAATTTGCATGTATATTTTGGCAGCTGAGTTGGTATGTAAATGCCAAAAAGGTAAATTTACAATCATTGCCTTATGGCCTACTAATAGAGACGTCCACAGCAGAGTGACTTAGGATCAAGTTAAGTAAAGAAATCTTTATAAATAATGTTTTCTCCTTACCTACAGCATTGCTTGAAATATAATCTGAGGCAGTTGTAGCTGCTGTTCCTGCTCCACCTTGTCTGCTCTCCCACCTCCTCCTTGGAGTTCTTGAGACAGATAGGGTATCTCTCACTATGTAGACCACAATAGCCTTAAAGCTGTGATCCCCCTGCCTCAATCTCAATCCAAGTATGGGGATTACAGGGATGTTGTCCTACATACTTGCCTTGGATATTTTTCTCAATTTAATATCTCTTTACTGTGTAATATTATAATCCATGGCTTTCTTGGTCTCTGTCATTTTCTCCTATTCTTTCCCTAGTCCAATACCAGAAATGTTGAGTTTATTTGTAATAGTTGTCTTTCAGCCTTTCTGTTTCAATGGCTCATGAGGGAGGCTAAGTAAGAAATAATGTGCTACAGAAAATAGCATCTAAGCATACTCATAGAAATGTGACTTCAGCCGTTTGGGAAATCTCTGAAATTAAATTTAATCCACAGCTCATCATGTGGCCATTGAGAAGCAGGAGGGTGGGGCTACGTAGTCACACCGTTTCCTTACACTTTGAATTTCCTATTTTAGTGTATTGAGTGACTGTAGTAATCTTATTTTTCTTTTTATGACAATATTACTTTTTTCTTAGCAATGTGGGTTTATATACCTCTACAGGGTACATGGTCAGGATGAATAGACCTGGCTGAGTTTTGTTTTCCAGCGTACAGTGTGCCTAGCACTCACTTGTGCTTGTTGAAGCTGGCATTATTAATCTGTAATTGCTCATCTCAAAGAACTGATATGGTGTAGAAGACAGCGCAGATTCCTGAGTGATGTGCTTTGTGATACAGGCGATAAGAGTGCTTTGCAAAGCTCTTCCCTCGGTGTAGCTTGGGTAGTTATCATTTAATTATAGATGACAAGACAGATTTGATGGAGGTTGAGTGACTAAATGGTGTGGCTATCCACTTGCGGAAATGGAAATGGGGTAGACCTCTGGCCTTTGTGATACATCATTGCTCTTTTATTTCTTTCTATAAACATGATGCTTGGAGTGAATCTATTCCTGTTTTCCACCTGCTTTCCTATACTTTTCATCAGATCTTTGATAATGCAGTTTTCTCTTGGAATCCATGATGATTGGTTTCCAGGCTCCCCGAGGATACCAGAGTTCTCAGATAGCCACTGAAGACCTTGTTGTAAAACACAATTTGCATAAACTATCTAAATGCCCACTTATAATGTGAATGCAGGGTAAATCATTGTTATACTGTTTAGGGAGTGACAGGAAAAAATATGAAGCTAGCAGTGGAGGGAGGAGCATGCCTGGGATCCTGGTGCTTAAGGAAGCTGAGGCAAGAGGGTTGAGAGTTCAAGGCAAGCCTGAGTGACATAGTGAAGATATGTCTAGAAAAAACAAAAAAACAAATGAAAACAGTTTGGATATGTTCAGATAAGATACTTCTTATTGTTGTTAAGAAAACACTCAATTCAAGGTTAGTTAAATCCTCAGTTTCGGAGCCTGCAGGTTTAGATGAGCAACTGTCTTTACTTTCCTGTGTTCATCCCACTTTCAAAATTGTGAATTGATTCATTTATATGAGCCTCATTTTTGTAGAAAAGTGTCTTATTTGTAAAGTGCCTTATCTGAGGCTGCTGACTTGGAGGATTAAAAAATTTAATTTGAAATTGAATAGTTCTAATTGTCCAGATGTTTTTCTTCTTCTTTTTTTTACTACCTTGCCAATGCACCTCGTTAGCTACACTGAACAGAGAAAACAAATCTTTTCATAAATTAATGCTGAGCTCTGAGACAGTGCTGATTTTAACCAAGTAACCAGGCTTAAATGTTAACCAAGTAACCAGGCTTAAATGTATATGCTCAGCACTGATTTACTCTGTAACTCGGTGGAACAAGGTATCTTCTCATTGTTCATCTCAAGAAGGGGACAATATCATCCTTCCTCGTTAATCTGTAGGGAAGTTGTAAAGGTTAACTACATGTGAAGTAATTTAAACACTTTTAATTGCGCATATATGAAATTGACCTAAAATTTGCGAGGCTCTGAAACTGAGGATGGCAGTTGTCCAAGTTTTAAATAATGACTCTTAACACTATGGCGTGGTTGTAATAGAAGAATTTCAGAAAGGATTATGTAGCTTTAAAGGTATGAGCTACCTTGTAGTTTGTGATCTAAAAAGCATCTATTTTTCCTTCATTTTAGAAGGAGAATTGGAAGAAGAGTGGCTTAAAGAGGCAGGCTTGTCCAATCTCTTTGGGGATTCTGCAGATGACCCCCAAGAAAGCATTGTGTTTTTATCCACATTGACCCGGACCCAGGCTGCAGCTGTTCAGAAACGGGTAGAGACAGTCTCCCAGACCATGAGGAAGAAAAACAAGCAATACCACATTCCTGACGTCAGAGACATATTCGCTCAACAGAGAGACTCAAAGGACAAAGTAAGTTTCTCTTCAGCCAGGGAATAATTACATAGATGCACTTGGATGGATCCAGTTGAACTCATCATTACAATTTTAATGAGCACCTACTATATCCAGATACTGAAGCTCTGTGCTTTAAAAGTTAAACCAATGTGGCAAAATTTTAAGCAAGTTAGGGGAAGATGGTGTCCTTTGAGTACTGGGTGTGTTTCTCATACCACTGGGTGGATAGAGAAGGCTCTCCACACAACCCAACTAACAGAAAAGGAGGACAGCATTCTTCCTTGTCTATGAATGCTTGGAAAAATATGTGATTTTAGATTCACTGAAAGATGGATGGAAATGGAGTGTGATGGAAATGACACCTACATTACCAAGTAGGCACTCTGAGATGTGAAGGGCACCCGACACTGTTCATAGCATTAGAAGATTTGAGTAAATCCTCGTCCAAATGTTTCAGTTACTAATGGAACATGTTGACATCTTGTGGAAACTTAAGGGGCTGGTGACTGAGTTATGGTAGAAGTATTAGACCTTTGGGAGCCAGAATAATGCCTTTTAAAATGGCCAGCTGATGGATTACTTAGTATTCATCCATGAGAAAATAAGGAGCTGATATGGGATCCAAATGATCCTGTTTTCTTTTATCAAGAAAGTCTTGCTTACCAATAAGAAAAAGTCTGCTGAAGTGTCGCCAGAGAATTTGCATTCTGACTCCCTCTCCTCTGGCTTAGGAAACCCAGTGAGATAGAATGGTAACAAAAAAGGCATTCTTGAACAGTGATCATTATGGCAGTAACTACCGCTTTACCAGCTTTATCCCGTTTCATCCCTCCACTGTCTTATGAGTGACTTATTACAATTTCCATTCTATGGCTCAGTCATAGACTTTAAGTCACTTGTTAATGTCCTGTAGATACTAAACCCAAATTTGACTGACTCTAATGTACGTGCTTTTAACCATTGTCTTTCCTGCTGTATTTTCATTTTCAAACATGATTTTGATAGTAAGCATTCTGAATATGAGGTTCTGTTTCTGCTATTGATGAAGGACAATACATATTTTATGATTTTTCATAAGAGTGGGATTCAAGGGCTAATATTTAAGGCAGTTTTTTTAATCATGTAGAGAATTATTTTACCTTTTGTAGGCATTTCATTCTTGACATGTCTTGAAACCTTTTGTGGCTACAGATTGAAACTCATTTTCGTGGCCAGTTCTGGATCAAGCCCAGTCCATTTGCAGGGGTACTGGGCTCACTGGATTATTCCAAGGCACTGGTCTAAATTAAGCACTTGTTTATTACCCAGTGGTTACTTGGGCTATATATTAGTGTTGGAAGGTTGAACTGGGTTTCCTCTAGGAGAAAACAGAAGGATAAGGATATATAAGAATTATGGCATTTCCTTCCCAATTAAAGAACCCTCCCCAAGGGAGCTCAGAGGAAGCAGAAAATGAGAGGGAACAGAGAGCTGAATATATCATGTGGGATACCAGCCAGTCTTCAAGAGGATATAGCAGCTAAGTGCTAGAAGAAACATTTTTCAGCAAATTTCTGGAAAGATCTGACCCACATGGTTTAGAATCCGATGTAATTGCTGGCTTGTATAGTCTGGTAGTCTCATTAAGAGAGAAATAGCATAAGCAAATTAAAATAATGTTTGCTTATACTGCATACCTTTAATTGAAATACCACCATCCATTAGAAAATTGCTTTTACCTCCCCTCCCTCAGCCAGCCATCCTTACTTGAATCTCTTTTCTGGAGAGTGTATTTCTCTCCTCCCTTGCCCAGGCTTTCTCGCGAAGCCCTTGCTGACACTGGAAATCAGATCCTGAAATGAATACCATCTGCACTGCCATCTTTAGCTGCTGAGGACATCAATTCTAACCACATACACCAAAACATGTATTCATGTGAGATTAGAATCCCCTGTTGTGTTCATTGTGCCAGATCTCTACAGGCTTGTGGGCAGTTACTTTTCTCCTGAGCAGCGCTTCTGCAGTCTGCCTGTCACTCCACTGTCCTGGGTACTGTGGGTCTTAGGTGATACATTCATGGCATATATAACACCTATCCTAATGCCTTTTTGAACTGAAGGTGGGGGAGGGCAGTCCTTTTTAGCTAACACATTGAGGCTAATTGTATGGTGAGGGAACCATGAAGGTCTATTTTTTTATGCAGAGATGGAATCCAAAGGAATGCTTCTTTAAAAACAATTCATTCAAACAGTTCTCACTTGTATGGTTGACCCAGACTCCAGCTCCAACACCCAAGACCCCTCTAGAGCCTTATCATGAAAGGAAGAAGTACTATCTGTCTGCATATCTGGCGATCTGAGTTATCCATGGTTTGCCAACTCCATCAACCCCTGGAGGACCACATCTCTCAGGTGCTACTGCACCATCCTTTTATAGAAAGAAAGGCATCTTAGGGCTTATTGCTAAGTTTAGGTTGAATTTATATCACATCTATGATTGCTTTTCTTTTCTATTCTGTTTTTGTGATAAGGGATCACTCTGTAGCTGAGCCTGGTCTTGACCTCATTATGTAGCCCAGACTACCATTCAACTGGTGACAATCCTCTTGCCTTAACCTCCAGGATCCTGGGATTATAGACACAAACGACCACACCTGACCAATTATTTTTAAGAATCTTTATTTTTCTCCACATTAGCTTGCACTTTTGTTTTATAAGAACACTGTTGAAATGTAATTCATATACTACATGATCAATTGAAATGTAAACCTCAGGCTGGATATGATGGTACTTTGACTGTAATCCCAGCTCTTGGAAGATTGAGGCAAGAGGATTGCCAGTTTGATGCAGGCCAGGGCTACATAGCAAGTTCCAGGCAAGCTTGGGCAATGGAGTGAGAACCTATCAAAGATGTCTATAAAGTTCAGCGATTTGGGGTGTATTCACAAAGTTTCTTCCATTACATCAATTGTCATACAGTCTCATCCTCTGCCAAAGAAAACTCAATTATGAGCAGTGTCTATATCCCCCACTGTTCTTAGGCACCTGCTGATATTTTGGCTTCTCTGTGGCCTCCATGTAGATGGAATCCCAAGATCTGTGGTCCTTGGCAACTGGTTTCCTTAGCTTAGCAGAGCGTTTATCCATGTTGAAGCATGAATCTCGAAATCATTTCTTTTGATTGCTGAATGTGATTCGGGGGGGGGGGTAGATTGCATTTATCTCACCGTCCTTTGATTTGGTATTACTAATTTGTAACCTGCCCTCCCACCACCCAGCAGGTATTGTTATTTTTGATGACAGGGACACTTGACATTTTCCATGTTCCCTATCATGCTGAGTCCTGTTCTTACTGCTGTGGCTAATCATGTCCTTGTTGGAAGATTGCCCGGTAATTAGAACCACACTGCTTTTTGTTGTTGTTGTTTGCTTCCCTCATTGGGACTTGTATATGGCTGAGTACATTTCTTTACTCTAAAGGTTATAACACGATTATTCACAATGTGTGCTCTCTGGTTGTGAGTGGGAAATGACTAAGTGGTTCCTTTTCTGTATTTAGTCTCCAGATGGCTCGGAACTGCAGTCGGGCAGAGCAGACGAAAACAAATATCAAGGAAAAGATGGTATGTTGGACCTGCTCTCTTTCCTGCCTCCCTTGAATTAGTGTAACACACAGTTACAACCTTTTAAAACATTCACCTTCATTTCCAGTAAGTAACTTCTATTAAACAGCAATGTAAGGTTCCACATTGATAATCACACGAAACTGATTATCTTTATACCTATTCCTATGTGATCTGATCGCCCCATAGATATCTTCTGAATATTTATCATATATTAAGCATCATGCAGTAATGTTTACTCATTGAATATTCTCGAGATTTCTACATATTAATCCACTTTACAGATGAGAGAACTGTGGTACAGAGTTGGGAAGTTACTTGCCCAAGGCCATTCAGCGGGCAGGTGGAGTTACTGATTTTGAAGCCTTGTTTGCAAATCCCTAGCTACCAAGTGACACATGCATTTGCTTCAGCAACTTCAGAGAAACTTATAAAAATAACTGAGATTTGTTATTTCAGAACTGACTTAGAAATTGAGACTTTATTAGTACTCACTAAGAAAAAATGTATAGCTCTTTCATTTATACTTGTTTACAAGAAGAAAAAAGTTCTAAATTAAGGCCTTATATCTAAGCTCATAATTTTAATCCTTGATTATTATTTCACAAGGATTAACAAGGTGAACTGTGTGATTATGTTCTTAAATCTTAGTGTCTGAGGCATCCATGCCCTTAGTGTGGTACATTTGGATGGGAGGTAGCTGGGTTGGGGAGGGGGATTGGGAAACTATGGAGGACTGGGAAGTGTTCTAACCTTCCTTTAAACATCGTGCACCAGGACAACATTATGGGATGTTTTAGAGTCTCAGAACATGTAGCATCTTTGTTTTTCCATAGCTTTTCTCCTACATTAAAAATGTAAGGACATTTGCATCCATGTATATGTCCATTCACATGTGTGTATACACATGAAAGATATTTATATGTATATAACATCTTCAAGTTTAATTAATTAATTTATTTTAGAGAGTATGTGTGTGTGAGAGAGAGGCAGACAGAGAGAGAAATTGACACGCCAGGGTCTCCAGCCACTGCATATCAACTCCAGACACATGTGCTGCCTTGTACATATGGCTTTACATGGATACTGGGGAATTGAGCTCAGGTCCTTCTGCTTTGCAGACAAACACCTTAACCACTGAACCATCTCTCCAGACCAATTTTTTAAATTTAATTTTTATTTGGTGTGTGTGTGTGTGTGTGTGTGTGTGTGTGTGAGAGAGAGAGAGAGAGAGAGAGAGAGAGA
>PVHP010037552.1:0-17328 GCA_004024765.1 Zapus hudsonius
TATCCTGGGTTTAATTCGTAAGTACCTATGTGAATCCAAGTGGACAAAATGGTACATGCATCTAGACTTTGAAGTCATAGTGTATGTGTGTGTGTGTCAAATAAATATATTTTTTAAAAATGAAAGTCACATGTGCCAATGACTCTTAAAAGTCATTCCAGTAAATAATAAAGCTTTATAGCCTCTTGCTCTCCTTTACAGCAAGAATTGAAGAATATTTAGAGGTCACAGTTTAGTGTAGTTGGAAGAGGAAAAAGGCAATAAAAATAGAAACAAATATTATTTCTCATACTTTCATTAGGCTTGAGATGGAAGAGACTATATTTGTCTAAGCACTGACTACATAAAGCCCAGTTCAACATCTAGTGTACAGTAGGTACTCATTCAGTAGTTATTAAATAGATTTAAAAAATGCAATGCTGTAGAGAAACATAAAAAACAATAATACTAGACTCCCAAGATAAAAATAAAACCAGTTTGGTTCTGAATAACTGAGAAATCAAAAATAAAGGTGGCCTAAATAAAGTGGAATTTTCTTACTCATTCTCACTCAAATGTGAGAAGAACGGATGAAGCTGGCTGGGTTGTGTTTCCACAAAGCAGGCCAGGATGACGCCTCTTCACCAATGGTGCTTTATCCTCAAGACCCAATATAGCTGTCAGAACTCAAGATACCACATCTTCTCTCTAGCCCAAGATAGACTAAAAAAAATAAAGAACCAGAAGGACATACCATCTTTTTGATGTCTTACACAATAGTTTCATTAAACTAATTAATCAAAATTTGGCCATGTGATCAGAATCAACTACAAAAGGAGACTAGAAAATTTATCAACCTAGCTAGAAAGCAATGTTTTCAGCCTAAAAATTAATATAATAAGTATATCAATAATGGATAACAGACAGTGTTTCCATGCTTTGAGTGTCAATTAAAATCTCCTCTTAGCTAAGGATGGTGATACCTGTCTCTAATCATAGCACTTGGGACACTGAGGCAGGAGAATCTCAGTGAGTATGAAGCCAGTTTGGGCTACACAGTGAATTCTGGGATAGTCTAGACTATGTAGTAAGACACTGAATCATAAATTTAAAATTTATAAAAAATTTTTATAAAATTTATAAAAAAATTTAAATTTGGGTTGGGGAGAAGGCTCAATGGTTAAAAGTGCCTGCCACTTAGGCATGAGGAATGACCTCTCAGACTAGAGATTGTCAAATTTGACTCCCCAGACCCCATGTAAAAAGCTAGACATGGCCATACATATCTGTAACTCCAATGAGATTACAGTGAGGGAAAGGAGACCATAGAATCACTGGGGCTCACTGATAGCAGCTCCAGGCTGAGAGAGAAACCCCATCTCAAGAATTTACACAGTTGAGCAATAGGAGGATACCCAACATTGTCCTCTGGCCTTCACATACATGCACACACACACACACACACACACACACACACACAATCTTCTCTAGAATGTAGGGAAGAAAGATATAAATCATTTGGCATCGAGGTCTTCTTCAATATTTATCAGACGGATAAACTAATTCTCTTGAAACGTCTAAGAATCTAAAATAATTCATCAAATGGTTTATATCTCCACTAAAAAATGGACAGAAGACAGAGAAAAGATCTTTCTTCTCCTCTGTTCCATTTTGTTTAATCCTGAGCAAAGATTGCTTGAGCTCAGGGAATTGGTGCCTCCTTGCTTTTGCTCCCAACAGTCTGAAGATTAGTAGGCAGAACTAACCATTCTGTGGCCCTGTCGTAGTCAGGCACATGCTGCTGGGATGAATCTCCAAACCAGGCACAATTTGAGGAGGAAAGTATTTATTAAAGTAACAGATCCAGGGGATGTTTAATAACGAAGACAAAGGCTGGCCCCTTTCACAGATCCAACCTGAGAGAAAAACCCAACCAGCACCTCCAGTCAGCACACTCCGACTTTTTTTTTAAATATATATTTATTGTCCATAATGAGTTACATTATTTAGTGGGCAAACAATGCGTTGTTATCCCGAATTCCCCAATTCCCCCCCTCCCCATCCCTGACCTTAACTCACAGAGACAGCACAACTGCCAGACTTCAGCTCTGACTACTCTTTTCATATGTATAGCTGGAATTTCCCATCCACCCCAGAATTAGGGCTAGAGCCTAAGATCCGGCCTAGGTGACACCTCCTCCAGCCAGACAGCTAGAGAAAAACTTTTACACTTTTGAATCTATTGGGGGACATTCAGTCAATCTATCACAACCCCCAACATACAATACCACATCCTCCACCTCAAATAACTTAACCCCTGCCCAAACCCACCTTCTTTCTCACTGCCTCCAGGGGTAGATATGGAACAAATACTTTCATGCTGCAATAACCCTTGAATGACACATTTACTTTCAACTAAAAAGAGACCAATCCAATTATTTTAGTTTAAAAACCTGAACTAGTAAGGAAATTGTGAAACTGGGTTCCTGTTTTATTTACCTGATTATTCCCTTCCTCCACTCAGGATCTTAGTTGGTATTATCAAACTGAACATTTCTTAGAAAATAACATAATTAACACAAAAACTATTGAGGTCATCTGTTAAAAGTATTGATATCAGAGGGCTATTTGAAATGCTAAATTATGTATCAAAAAGAGATGGAAGGATTTTTTAGACTTTTTATTGATAGCTTCCATAATTATGGACAATAAGCTTTTATGATTCCCTCTCCACCCTCACTCTTATCTCTCCCCCCTCTCAATTACTCTCTATTTTGTTTTGGTGTCATCATCTTTCGTCCCATTATGTGTAGGTATTATCAGGCACTGTGAAGTCATGAATATCAAGGCCATATTCTGTCTGGAAGTTTGTGTTGTAAGCAGTCCTACCCTTCCTTTGGCTTTTACAATCTTTCCACCACCTCTTCTGTAATAGACCCTGAGGCTCTGGAAGTGTGACAAAGATGAACTAGTGCTGAACACTCCACTGTCGTTTCTTCTCAGCACTATGGTGTCTTTTGAATAATCCCAGTGGTCACCACCATCTGAAAAAGAGAAGCTTCTTTAGCCAAAAGTGAGAGTAGCATTATTATATGGGTATAGTCATTTTTTAAAAGTGCTTAAAAGGCAGTTTGGTTGTCAATATATATATATATATATATATATATATATATATATATATATATATATATATATATATATATATAGCCAGACAACAGCAGGCATTACTCTCATAGGGTTCATGACCTCCCCTGCCATAGGCTTTTGATGAGGTCTTCAGTACCAGGCATGTATTCTCTCCCATGGAGCAGACCTCCAGGCCAATTAGAAAGAAATTGGTTTCCCCCACAACAGACATGGCACTATTGCACCAGTTGGCACATTTGGCCTGGCTGGCCAGTCTAATGCCTTGCAAGGTCCACTGCTGTTCACCACCGTTGATGACTTCTGTCTCCCACAAGGCTGCATGCAGCCATAGCTTTTTCCAGCTTTCTGTCAGCTGGTTAACAGGGAGGAGGTTTCCAGTTCAGCTCCAGGTTGATTTCTCAGTGACCTGCAGCCCAAGCATATGTGGTCTTCAGCAATAGGGTCTTAACCATCTTATTCTGGTGGACAACCAAGAGTGTTGGCAATGACCGGTAATGTTTTGGGGGCTTCAGGAACCTCCCTGGCCAACAACTTGCTAGAAGATATTGGAAGGATTTTTTTAATACAAGAGGCATTGTCTTTCATTCTTTGCCTGGTAACAGTGAGGGTTAAAATTTTTAAAGGATTCCATAGTATATATCTACCACAACTTTGATAACCATTTGTCCAGTGATGGGCATTTGGGTTGATTCCAGTTCCTCTCTATTATGAATTGAGCTTCTATAAACATGGTTAAACAAATGTCTCTGTACTTCAGTGAGGAAACTTAGGGGTAGATGCCCAGTAAAGGGATAGCTGGGTCCACCAGCTCTATATTCATCCTGTTCCAGAGCCTCCATACTGCTTTCCATAGTGGTTGTACAAGTTTGCATTCCTACCAGCTGTGAATGAGGGTCCCTTTTCCCCAATAACCTCACCAGCATGTATTGTTAGTAGATTTTTTAATGATTGCCATTTTGACTGGAGTTAGATGGAAAGGAAAAAGGAAAATTTTATTTTAATTTCCTGTTCTATTATTAAAAGGTCTGTTTCTAAGTCCCTGGCTTTCTCATCTATTTCTCATGTTACCCTATCTTCTTTGTCTTAAATTTCTTCTCAGCTGAATGAATTCCCTTCAATTATTATGTTGTGAGGTAAAACTTCACGAGTTCAACATGTACCATTCAGGAAATCTAGAAAAAAATATTAAGGATGCTTTAATGTTGAAATATTCAGAGGAAGAGAATAAAATGGTGAGGTGGGGCAGGAGATAAGGTAAGAGCATATCTGTTCTAACAATTATAAAATAAAAGAAGACTCACAAAGCTCTACAATAAGATTAAAGAGCAAAACTTAATACCCTAAGTGCCAGGTGGCAGGACAAGCTATTTTCTAATTTTAAAACTGAGAGTAAGAATGAAAGAGCAAGTTCTCCCATCTAAGTACTAATCAGGCCTGACCCTACTTAGCTTCTGAGATCAGATGAGATCAGGTGCATTCCGGGTGATGTGTCCATAGAGTGAAAGACCAAGTTCTTAGTGATTCAGTGCTACAGAGCCATGTACCCTGAGCCCAGGGTGGCACAGGTGGGAGCCCCACAGAAGGAACACTGGCCAGGAGCCTCACTCAGGGAATGAGCACTCCCTGCAAAGCTATGCACTAACCCTTTGGTTTTGAAATTGAGGGGAGAGTGGCAGAACAGAGTGAAACCATCACATTTTATGGACCAGTGGTTTCATGAAGGTATGTTTGTCTGGGGAAGACCAATGGTACATCAGACCCAGGCTCACCTACAGGCACTAATGAGGCCAGACCCATGACCAGTATGTCCCCACTCTTGAGGTCTAACAGCACCCAATTTCACAGGGTAACTTAGCACTGGCCACTTTGTGTAAATGGCCACTCTGTTCTAGAAAGGACATTCAGGAAGACACAAAACCCATCTTTTTTTAGACCATTCACGGTAGTCATATAGGTAGAAAGACAGGTGATACGAGCAAGACCTTGGAGCACTCTCAAAATGGAGTAAATAGCTTCTAGTTCAAACTGGTTCTAAGCAAATAGAAGATGGCATTTTAAGCCCACCATTCATAAGACAGAGAGATGAGCAGAAAAGAGCAGGTTGACTACATAAAAGGGTGGAACCCCAGGTCCCATGGACCCATCCTCCCTTGGACAGACCAGTCATTCATGTCTATGTGAGTGCATTTGCCTTCACTTAAAAGAATTTTTCTTGCTGCATCTTGTTTTGCATCTTACTGAATTCTTCTCAATTGGGGCCCAACAACCAAGAGACCTCTGTAACAGTCATATTGGAAACATCAGGTGGGGAACCTTTGTTTTCAGTTAGCATTTGCTATTCATATATCCACTCAGGATGAAACAGAAACATAAAGCAATAAGGTTTGAAAGGAACCTCAGAAAATTGAAATGTTTACCATTACTTTAATCATGTCCTTCTCTGATTACTTCTTTTCTCCTCTGGACAGGTAAATTAGATTGGGATATTGTTCTATGTCTTCAAGCTGAACATTTACATCAGTGTCACTTTAATTCTCACTGTGAGTCTGTGTGAATATGATTATGAAATTATTAAAAGGGGAAAACGTTTAACAGAGAAGAAGGACTCATTGGCAACACCAGTCACAATGATCAGGAGGTAGTCACATGTTTAATTATTTTCAGAAAAAAGCAGATTCTCTCTAATAGCCTTCAATGTTTGATGTTTTCTAGTATACATTACATCCCTTTCCCCCTGAGGACTTTCATTTTTAATAGAAGTCTTCTTATTTAAAGATCCTGTGAAATTAAAATGGATAAGAAAATTCATTTTCATTTCCTGTTCTATTATTAAAAGGTCTGTTACTAAGTCCCTGGCTTTCTCATCTGTTTCTCATGTTACCCCACCTTCTTTGTCTTAAATATCTTCTCATCTGAATACTTCCCTTCAATTTTGTTGTGAGATAAAACTTCACCAGTTCAACATGTACCATTCAGGGAATCTAAAAATAATAATAACAATAATCAAATATTCAGAGAAAGAGAATAAAGTGGTGAGGTGGAGCAGAGAGAGAAGGTAAAATGATGCAAAGTAAGAGGTATGTAGATGAACAATTTTAGAGATCTAATGTAAAGCATGAAAACTATAGCTAAAAATATTTTATCATGGTCTAGATTTTTGCCACATAAATATATTTTAGCTACAAGAAAAGACCATGAGACAATATGACCAGGAGATAGAGATCAGAGGACCTCAGTCACAAGCCAAGGAAAACCTGGAGTCACCAGAAGCTGGAAGACGTGGGACAGAGTCACCTGTAGAGCCTTCAGAGAGCATATCCCTGATGACACTCTCAGACTTGGGGTGAAGAAATTTCTGTTGTTTCAGGTAATTTGTTACAACAACCCTAGGAATCTAATACAATCATTGCTCCAAATATGTATGGTTTGAGGGTTAAGTCAGTACGGTTGCTGTGACCAAAGGAATACTAATTTTATTTGCAGATAAGTATTATTCCAATTGTAGAGCTATTTTCAGGATTTGACTTTATCAGAGGAAATTAGAATAAATCTTTTCAACCTAAGCTAGCAGAATAGTCACCTGTATACACAATTTGAGAGTAGCAAGATGAAACTGAGTTCTGCTCTGTTTAGCCCTATAAATGCTAGCCTCTTTTATGTCTTCTTTATCCCAAAAATGTGAAAATGGAAGTGTAAATAAAGAATTAAGTATCACCTGTTATGAGAGTTCATGGCCATGTGAACTTCATGAGGGCAGAAATTTGTGGTTATCTCCATGCCTCCAGAGCCAACCTCACATGGAAACAGCTTGTGAAGTGCTACAATAAATCTATGAACGTGAAGATTATTAAACTTATATTTTAGGTGTTTTATTTCACAAGGGGCCTCAAGTGAATGGAAGAGAGGAGAGAAGTGTGATAATTATGGCTCCAGGGACATACATTATAATTGAGAAACTTAGAAAAGATTAATCATGGGCAACAAAAATAAATTCCCAAGAATATTTGGCTTAAAGACCAAACTGCCTTTTATTTATGATTCTAGAATCAGGAAAAGTCATTTGAGAAAAGAGATGAGAGTTCAATGAGTTAAACAGAGAAGTTGTGTTTTATATGCAGAAGAGAGCTAAATAAAGAAGAAAGAGAACAAATTGTGTGCAGACTATTTTAAAATTAATTTCTGAATAAGGTTAATGCACAAAGATGATTTTCTTGATATACTACATCAGCTCAATGGGTGTCTCCTATTCCTTAGAAAACCTCAATGATTTCATGTACTTGATTACCTAACATTTAGCACAAATGACTCCATTCAGCTTCAGCTTTTGTCTGGTCTGCCAGAGCCTAGTGCAAGACACTTGTCTAAAACACTGGACTCTCATAAATATTGTGCAACATAGACAATACTGTCTAATTCAAAAATTACATCAAGAAGAGGAAATCAATCTCAATATTTTGAACCACATATGTGGTGATGATAGAAAATCCAACTAAAAACACTCAGTTAGGTGTCTGGACATATTTCATTGGAATTTATGTGAGAAGTTGAGAATTGGTATTTATCCATATGCTAGTTTAAAAGCTTTTACTTTTAATTTGTTTTTTTTTTTTTTTGTATTTTTGATTCAGGGTTTTACGCTAGTCCAGGCTAACCTGGAACTCCCTCTGTAGTTCCAGGCTGGCCTTGAACTCACAGTGATACTCCTACCCCTGCCTCCCAAGTGCTATGATTAAAGGTGTGTGCCACAACACCCAGCTAAAATATTTTTTTTTATTTGAAAGGATAGAGAGAATGAGCATGTCAGGGCCTTCTGCTGCTGCAGACAAAGATGCATGCACCACTTTTTGCATCTGTCTTTACATACATGGATACTGGAGAATCAAACCTGTGCCATCAGGCTTTGCAAGCAAGAGCCTTTAACCACTGAGTTATCTCTCTAGCCCTAAAGATATTTTAATAAATAATTTCTCCAAATGAAAGTTTAGAGCAAAGATAGTATAGGATAAAGCCATAGAGGCAGTACTTTTAGTTAAAAAAATATCTTAGAGAAGATAAAACTTCCAAGGCCTAGCACTGTGCAACCTGATTAGTAGAGAGTAGATAAATGTTAATAAGAATAGATGAAGGAAGGAAGAGATGAATGGAAGATAGAAAAAGAGAGGGTTGGGAGAAGAAATTTTAAAGAAAAATACATGGGAATAACATAATAGTCATAAAACTAAAGGCAAGAAATGCTTCCTGGCAGCAAGGAACATCAATAATATCAAATATCAAAAAAAAACCTACAAGAGCAAGACTGTGGGGATGGCTCAGCTGTTGTGCTACTTAAGCATGAGGGCCTCTTGGGCCAGACTCTCCAAAACTGATGTAAAATGCTGGATGCAGCCACGCAGATCTACAACCCCAGTGGGGGGTGGAGATGGGTCAGATAAATCACGGGGGCTCTCTGGTGGACAGCAGCTCCAGATGTGGGTAAGTGATAGAGGACACCTGACATTCTCCTCTGACCTCCTTACACTGCACTGGCCACTTGTATCTGCATAAACCACACATCACACACACCCCACCAACACTGCACTACACATATAGTCTACACCTATACACTACACTTCTATGCATGTGTGCAATGAGAGAGAGACAGAGACAGAGACAGAGAAGAGCAAGAGAGAAAGAAGAGAACCTGTAAGAACAAGTCAGTATTCCCTGCAATCCTGAGCTAACTGGTGGCCCCTAAGGAAGCCCTTTCTGAAGAATGACCACAATGCAAGCCAGATTTCTGGAACGAAATGAAGAACACAAAGAAATAAAGACAGAGTGTAAATAAAGTCTGCAGCAGTTTTGCTCCCTTCATGTCTTGTTGGTTAACTGGTTAATTGGTGGATTACCTCTTTTCCTGGATGAAGGTAACACATGTAAAGATAATTCCCTATGAGGAAAAACCTTTGCACAAGCAGTTATGTGGTCAGAGGTGAGAACTTGGGTGTCTCATACTGTGGAATAATTATACAAACTTGAGTAGTACCTGTGAGCAAACCAGAATACTTGATCTGTCCTGACACATCTTCATAAAAGGTGTCCACCCCTGTGGAATGAGATTAACTATACTCTGGGTATGTTAATTCTGAATGAGCAGTGGCTGATCTCAACATGGCATTCTCATGGTGGCCAAGCCAAATGCAAAAAAAGTCTTTGCCACATCACATTTACAACACACCTTTGTCCAAAGCCAGTTAGATGACCAGCCCAAGTGGGGCACACATTCCACTGTGCAAAGGAACATTATTATTACATGGCAAAAAAAATGAGTATATTCTCATGTGGGGAGGAAAGACATAGGACCAATAACCCAATCTTAACCTCCAAAGTTTTTTTAAATGCTACAGTTTTATCATGTAATTTTATGACAAAGACAAATGAAGATATGTGATCTCTCTAAGCAACTTAATTATCCATTTTCGCTCTCAGTCAGCTTTTCCAAAGACTATGGTAAAGTAATCTCAATCAACCATATCCTTTCCTTAGGCCTTTCTGTCTCAAAGTAAGTGTCATTCTCTCCAAACTGTCTCATCCTCAAGCTTTATTCCAAATTTATACCTTAAAATCTCAGAGACTTTGCTTCATCTCTATTCTCTGTTCTTCTGAATCTTCACCATGGATTAGTTTCCAACATACAAGCAAGCATTTAACTTGTGATCTTCCAAATAAAACCTGTCGCATGGCAATGTCTCTCATAGCAAGTGCCTGCTTCCTCAAACTGACATTTCCTAAGAATTCTTATTCCTAGCCTGATTCCTCTCCATCCATTCACTCTCAAGTGTTCTGAAACCTTGCCAAAACTGCTCATACAGAAAACAACCAGAATATCATATTTTTCCAAGTTTACTGTTTATTTTTAGAGGGTTTTTAAGGTAAAATAAGTAGCACTGTCATTCTCTTGCTGAGTCTGCATCAAGAGAAAGAAGGGAAAAAATGAAGGTAATATTTAAAAATTCAACTTATGTGTGAGAGCCAGTGGTGATGACTAACTTCCTACATCCTCTTGACCAGTTACCCTGAGGATAAGGTTGAGTCTCAATGGAAGACACATTTGGGTACAAGAAGCAAGAGAAAAACTATATATCTTATCCTGCTCCAGAGCTGTTCCCCTAGTCAAAGAGAATAGGTCAATATCCAATACCTAAGATTCAAAAAAGAAATGAGGAAAAAGATGTTAAGTGTGAAGGGGAATTGCCTCCGCAAAAACTAGACAATTGGAGAATGCATGCAAGGTTACTCAACAGGTCTTTACGTCAGCTGTCTCTATATGGTTGGTCCTAATATCCTTAACTTCTAAGAAACCCAGGTTTTTCTCCTATTGCTCCAATCTAACATACTTCACCTTCCCCGATGGGAAAATTTTTTGTGTGTGGTATAGTGCACTGATATACTATCTTGCCCTACTGTGTTGCTTAAAAAACCCATTCACTCCTGTCCCTTTCAGTGCCACTCCTGTGCTCTGGAGACACAGAACTGGATGGTTATCTCCCTAGTAGGCATTTCAGTGCCACAAATACAATTGCTGTAGTTTCCTTCTCATTGCTTGGACAAAACACCTGACCAAAAGCAGCTGATGAAAGTTAATTCTATCTTAAACTCTCAGAGGGAGGCTCCATGATGGCAGGGAAAGCATGGCACAAGCAGAGCCTGGACAACACTCCTTGCCACGGCAGGTGGAAGATAGCAGCAAGAGTGAGCTCAGCTAGCACTGGCAAGCAGGGCGGGCTGATAAACCTCAAAGGCTGCTCCCAGCAACACACCTCCTCCAGCAAGCCTCCACCTCCCAAGTTTCCACCAGATAGTGCCCAAACACCCAAAACATGAGTTTATGGGTGCCATGTTTCAAACCACCACATACATATGCATGTTTGATGTGAAATGTAACCCACAGACTTGCTGACTGACACTGACGTGATACAATGTTCCAAGCCAGTGTTTAGGAAATACCCCAGGTCCTCTCTTTGCCTCCACTCCTTCTTCCTGTCACATTCCTTCCTGCCAGTAAACTTTACTTCCGAAATATCTTTCAATTCAGTCTCCCCTGACCTTGGTAAAAAACCTTTAACATCTGTTCAAGTCTACTTTACTACAGTAGGCCCTCAACTAGTGAGCTCAGTTTCAACCACCTTATACTGAAATATTGCCTTTGTTCTTGGTTACTGCATGACATTTTTTGTGGTGGTGGGGAGTGCTTTGCCTAACATCTATCTCTTCTTTTGATAACAGCAGGTCAATTTTACTGAATAAATTTGATACTGAGGAATATTTTTTAAAAGGTTCCGTTCAATTGGTGTTCCGCATATAATGTACATTCCAAGTCCCTATTGACTGAATATTCAATTAACCAAAACTATTTATTACTTAACAATGGCAGTGAAGAGAGAAATTACAGGATATATTGAACATCAGGAGATCAAAAAACAGTAAAGAATTTCATTACAAAAATGAAACCCATCGAACCAGAGGATCAATGATTCTTTGGTTTCTCCTTTTTGGTCACCAGTAATGTTTTAATATCCTCGGGGCTCAGTTGCATAGCTTGTGTGGGTTTTGTTTTAAGTGAGCCTGGTTCCTTTGAGTATAATTGCTTCTGTGACAATATCTAAGTCAGTGGAACACCCTCCATAAGCTTATGCTATACAAATTCGTGCTTTCATCTCTGTAACACCCCATAAAAGACCGTTTCTTATCAAAGTAGTAGTTACTTTAGATGTGTTCAAACCTACCTAAACATAAAGCATTCCCTTTAGTCTGTCACACATTGCTGCCTTCACCTTATCTACTGGAGGGAAGGCCTTTAGTTTGAAAGCTTTGCCAGTGTTTGAGAAAGTAAATCACTTTCAAGTTCAGGGTAAATGTTTTCAAAAGGATTTTACAAAGGATCTTAATAACAGCACAGTCTCTCTTTCCCCACCATTGGCTCAAACCTGATTTTAAACTCCTTAAATTTGATATCAACCTTAGACTCGGAGACTGTGAGAGCTGAAAAGACTTTTCACTTCCATCTCAAATCTCACCTTCTCATATTCCAGGAAGGGGACAGAAAGCCCAAGAGTAAAGCATTTGTTCAACATCTTTTTAGGAGTGACATAGTTGAGATTAATTTCCCTAATGTCCCAGGATGTTGAACAGCAGGGATTTCACTACCCATAAGACTTTGGCACCTGTCTTATGTAATTCTCAGGCATCTGCTTACAATTCAAGTGTCACTCATTATGTCATATAAAAGGTCAATTTCCGTCCATTCCTTTAGACCTGCTGAGTCATCTTCAAGACTCTCTCAGAGAGAGAAGCAATGGGGCTTGGGAATGGGAAAGAATTAAGCTGAGGTTGAGCAATGAGCCATTGCTTCCAGAAGCTGGTGCTCCTCAGGTGGGATTGCCCTGGTATTCATTGACATCACCAAAGCCTCTGGCTCCCAGAGGCAGCTGGGAACCCAAAATGAGAGACAAGATGAGTCTAGCTGCTCAATATAACTGTGGAGGTGAGAGGAGGGGGAGGTGAACCATAGCAACATAATCTTCTCTTCACAAAATGAGGAAAATGATCAGGGTTTCCCCCTTCCTTTCTGTAGTCCCCTACACACATATGTACATACATACACAAAAACAGTAAGAGCTATTGTCTACTCTGGCCATCTGTCACTTGTCATTTTGCTGTATTTCTATATTTGGGAAGTCAGGAGTGTGGTGGTGAAACAAAGAAACAAAGATAAAGGCAATTAACTTCCCATTGCCTTATCCCAGAAGTCCTATATTTCAAAATGCCTCAGAAGCCCAGATTGGAATTTTTTCATCTCTCCAGAGTTCCCATCTTTGCCTTGTAATATAAGGTGTAAACATTATGCAAGAAGGTCACTGAGAAATCAAGCTGGAGCTGAGCTGGAAACCTCCTCCCTGAATACCAGCAGACAGAAAGCTGGGGAAAGCTATGGCTGCATGGAGCCCTATGGGAAAGAGAAGTCATCAACAGTGGTGAACAGCAGTGGACCTTGCAAGCCTTAAGAAGGGCCAGCCAGGCCAAATGTGCCAACTGGAGCAATGGTGGCATGTCTACTGTGGGAGAAACCAATTGCTCTCTAATTGGACTGGAGGCTCACTCCATTGAACTCCACAGCAAACATGCCTGGTTCTGAAGACCTAGTCAAAAGCCTATGGTGGGGAAGGTCATGAACCCTAGGAGAGTAATGCCTGCTGTTGTCAGGCTAAATACATATATTACACCTACTAAACTGTTTTATATGCATTTTTAAAGGACCATACCCATTTAATAATGCTACTCTCACTTGTTGCTAACAAAGCGTCTCTTTTTCAGATGGCAATGACCACTGAGATTAACACAAAATACACCATAATGCTGAAAAAAAAAAACTACAGTGGAGTGTTCAGCACTGGGACATCTCTATCACACTTCCCAAAGCTCAGGGAAGAGGTGGCAGAAAGATTGTAAGAACCAAAGGAAAGATAGGACTGCTTACAATGCAAACTTCCAGAGAGAAAATGGCCTTGGTATTCATGACTTTGAAGTGCATGATAATACCTACACATACTAGTGGGAAGAGATGACACCAAAACAAAACAGGGAATAATTTAGAGGGGGAAGAAATATGAGGGAGGCCGGGAGGGAATCATAATGGTATATGGTCTATAATTATGGAAGCTATCAATAAAATATTTTTTAAAAGAATATGCAAGGACTAACTGAAATTCCAATAGCCTTATATGTTCAGAAAACCAGAAGTATATTTGTTCATTACCCACCACCACCACTATCTTTTTGTCAACAAAAAAAAGAGTGTCTAAGAACTAGAAGAACTATTAACCATTAAATGATTAAATTGGATTGACCCAAATGCAATAATATACTGATTTTTTTTAATATCCACATGACTGATGATATTCTAGTAGGAACTCAATAGTCAGGACTTCATTTGAAAGGATTGAAGTAGTTAGCAAAGTGTTGAAATAGATAACTTTATGCTGATCTCTAAAGTGGTTGGTTTTTATTTCTGGTTAAGTTTTAGAGATGCTTAGCAAAAATAATGTTTTGGACAAGAGCCTGGATTGTCTAGGTCCTTGGCTCAAAGTCACATAAGACCATGTCCTGCCTCACCAGTCAACTCCCTCTGCTCCTTGGTATCTGAGACCTATGTCGTCTCTGTGGGTAGAGAGCTTTCCTATAGCAGGAGTGCTATATTTTCATCTCCACCTTCCAACCCCTGCAGAGCAAGTTGTGGTGACACATAAGTACAGTTACAGCATCAATCAGAAAGTAGCAAGTTCACAACAGCCTTCAGGAAGGTAGTGAGGCGGGTTTTCGAGGTGCTATCTATTCAAGAAAATAAAATCATCAGGACAATATGTACTTGCTTAGTCAATGTTTATCGTTCAAGTGAATCTGTCTAGAAGTTGAAAAAAAAGAATTGAGTGCTCTAGCTGTCTTCTCCATGCACATATCACTTAAGCTCTGCAAGGCAGGCTGGTGTCCGTAAGCATAAAAATTGACTCTGGGATGTTCTTTTTGCAAAGAAGCATTCTAAAGCAAAATGGCCTTAAAAGCTTGTAAAGAGTCATCATTCTCTTCCTAAGAATTGAGTTCAATTATAGTTAAGGCAAACAATGGCCATTGAACTCCACAGCAGCCAGTGGAGAGAACCGATTTGCGTATGTGAATTGACTTTGTGATACTAGTGCAAAGTGTCATTGATCCTAGATAGTGTGAATGATGACAAGGCTCACTTCAGTTTCCTTTCGCATCCCAGACCAAGAGCTTCCTGCAATGGCCATAGTCATTGTTGTAGGTGAAATCTCCATGTTACTTGACAGGTGTTCCTCCTTTGTGCAGCTTCCTCCTTCAAAGGAAACAGGCAGGTCGAATTCCCAGGATCCAAGAGGAGAGGTCATGAAATGTACCAGGACAAAAAAACAATCCATATGAGCTCATAATCACAGCAAACATTTGTGATCAGTGTTATACAAAAGAAAGGAGTATTTTACCACGGAGATGGTTAGAATTGCTGGCCTTGTGTACAAACCATGTCAATTTTTAGTTGGTTTTGTTATTATTTTTCAGTTTTCTAGAGACACTTTATTTCACTGTTGTACTAGGAGAGAACCTCTGCTATGTCCACCGAAGGTAGTCACTGGTTGTGAATCTCCCCCCCCCCCCCGGCCCATGTGCCTTGTACCTGTTCCAGAAGGCATCTGGGTAGACATGAGCAGAAAGGAGGAAGGGAAGGAAGAACTTAACACAAAACAACAACAACAAAAAAAAAAAAAAACTGTAGCCATCATCTTTAGGTCGACCCTCTCTGAGGTCTCTGGATTATACTTTTGTTTGGTTTTGATTTGTTAAATAAATCCTTGTTTGAACTGTGTGTCAACTGAATTCTTTCCTTTGGGAAGACAAGAACAGGAGAGAATTCCAGCCTAGTTCATAGCCTATCTTTGACATACGTCCTCCTGGAGTAATGTGCCATGCCTGCCACTTGTCCTTGCAGCTTCTTATTTTGAGAAGCAAGATAAATAAGTTTTTTTAAAGGAGGGGAAATAGCTCAGTCAATAAAAGTGTTTGATTCACAAGCACTAGGTCCTGAATTTGATTTCCGGTATTCACATTAAAATGCTTGGCATGGGGCAGGGAAGATGGCTCAGCAGTTAAAGGCACTTGCCTGCAAGGCCTGTGGATCCAGGTTTAATTCCCAAGCCACCCATGTAAACTGCTACACAAAGTGGGATAAGTGTCTGGCATTTGTAGTTGCAAGAGGCCCTGTTGTGAAGATAGACGTGCACACAGATGCACATGTTTAAATAAATAAATAAGAAGCAAGTTTTTAAATGCCAGGCATGGTGACGCATGTTTGTAATCGCAACACTGAGTAAGGTGAGGACAGGAGAATCCCTGGGGCTTGCTAGGCAGCAGTGTAGTGTAATTGGTGAGCTCCAGGCCAATAAGAGACCTTGTCTCAAAAAAAGATGGACAGTGTTCCTGAGTATGACACCCAAGGTTGTCCTCTGGCTTCCACATGTATGTGCACAAACAAGCACTCACACACATACATTACATGAACATCAATACACACATAGACTAAAAAAAAGATACTGAGTTTTATAAAATTGAAGAATTCCAGGATAAAATATAAGATATTTTAACTGAAAAGAGAGAGAGAGAGGATGGAAAAGGAATAGATCCATAAAGGATTCAGTGAATGAAAGACTTCCCCAGACATACCATTGCTCCCACCATAAACAGACCAGTAGATTTGAGGGCTCCCAGAGGACTCCTCTGGGAAGACTGAGCTTTGAGAAGCAATAGAAATTAGAAATGAGAATGGTTTGGAAGACCTATGCAAGAATAGGGAGACTGCAGAAGAAGGAGATTATGTATACAAAAAACAACCTGCTCTTGTGTGATCAATGAAATTGAAGCTGGTGAGTCGCTTGCTACCACCAACTTTTTGAGTTCCTTTCATATAAGACACTGAATTGTCAATGCGTCCTGGAAAGATGAGCCTGTGTGCCACCTTGGCTGTGATTCTAGCTGACTATATTAGCTCAGTTTCCAGGCAGCTTCTCAGCTGTCATCAATGCTGGTGATGTCTGTAGGTTTTTCAGAGGCCTAAACTACCAGGACTTGTGATTGCTCTGACAACTAGCAGTGAGTTCTATGTCCAACTCCAGGTGAAAGGGACCCATCAGTTTCTATGGTAGTGTGGGAATGAGACACGGTGTTGGTGTGCTACAGTATGCCAGAAAGTGAGGAGGAGTGTCTGTCAGTGTCTGAAGACTGTGTCGGGTCTGATTGATCCACCAAGAAAGGGTTTTATGAGTGCCCAAGGGCTGCATGAGTGACTCTGTGGGACCCATCTGATCAGGGCTGTCTACCTAGTTGTTTCCTCGCACTGAAGATGGGCAAGGCTTCCATGTGCCTACCTTCTTAGAGTGGATTGCTCAGGTGCTTCTTGGGGACATGTGAAGAGAGCTGGGGGCACAGCAGGATGGCTGGAGCTATAGGAGGCTGTCATGGTTTGATCCAGGTGTCCCCCAAAAACAATTGAATGTGTTCTGATAGATCGATCCTCAGCTGATGGCAGTTGGGTTTTACAACCTCGATGAAGCTGTGTTGTTGGGGGCGGGCTTATGGGGTTATAAGCCAGCTTCCCCTTGC
>PVHP010037553.1:0-17319 GCA_004024765.1 Zapus hudsonius
TGTGTGTGTGTGTGTGTGTGTGTGTGTGTGTGTGTGTGAGAGAGAGAGAGAGAGAGAGAGAGAGAGAGAGAGAGAGAGAGAGAGAGAACACACACCAGGGCCACCACATTGTGGGTCTGACATATGTGGGTACTGGGGAATTGAACCCAGGGCCTTAGGCACCAGAGGCAAGTGCCTTAACCGCTGAGCCATCTCTCCAGCCCCTTCCAAGCACTTTTTAAAATGTGTATTCCATATATTAATGCTACTCTCACTTTTGGTTAGAGAAGCTTCTCTTTTCAGATGGCAGTGAGCACTGGGGTGACATAAAACTCACCATAGTGCTGAGAAGAAGTGACAGCAGAGTGTTCAGCACTAAGTAAGTAAGACATCTCTTTCACACCCTCCAAGGCTCCATTGCAGAAGAGGTGGTGGAAAGATTGTAAAAGCCAAAGGAAGGGTAGGACTGTTTACAATGCAATCTTCCAGACACAAAATGGCCTTGACATTCATGGCCTCACAGTGTCTGACACTTCCTCCAGAGGACTTTTGGAATAGGAGGAAAAACTGATGACATCGAAAGAAAGAGAGACTAATTAGAAAGAAGGGATTCAAAGGAGGGTAGATTTCAGAGGGGGAAAATGGGAATTATCAGGGTTTATTGCCTGTACTTCTGAAAGCTG
This sequence comes from Zapus hudsonius, assembly GCA_004024765.1. Lineage (NCBI taxonomy): Eukaryota > Metazoa > Chordata > Mammalia > Rodentia > Dipodidae > Zapus > Zapus hudsonius. Next base: position 663 of record PVHP010037553.1, read on the forward strand.
TGAATAAAAAGTTGGAAAAAACCAGAGGAACACTTGAGAACTGGGAAAGAACTGGGGAAGCCTTCGATTCAAAGTGACAGGGATGGGAAGTGGGACTCTGAAAAGGAACTGGGAATGTGTCTTCTGCCAGCGGGTTCCACGTGTGAGGCCTGACCTCCCTCAAGCAAAGGACTGAATAAAACAAAAATACCCCTCCATAAATACCCAAGCTAGATGTGGTGGCATACACTGCAATCTCAGGATTAGGGAAGTAGAGGCAGGAGGATCAGGAATTCAAGGTCAGTCTCAACTACATGGGAATTCAAGGCCTGCTTGGGCTACATGAGACCCTGCCTCAAAAAATCCTCTACAAAGCAAGCCACTCAGGGTGGCTCATGTTTATAATTCAAGAACTTGGGAGGCTAAGTAAGAGGATTTCTCTGAGTTCAAGGCCAGCCTGGGCTACATAGTGCGTTCCAGGTCAGCCTGTGCTAAAGTAAGACTGCTTCAAAACATGCCAGGCGTGGTGGCACACACCTTTTATCCCAACACTTGGGAGGTAGAGGTAGGAGGATTGCTGTGAGTTTGAGGCTATTCTGAGACTATAGAGTGAGTTCCAGGTCAGGCCAGGCTAGAGTTCCCCTACCTTGAAAAAAAAAATCTCAATCAAACAATCAAACAAAATAACCCAAAAGAAAACCCACAGCCTACCTTTAATGGACTTGTCATTGAGGTAATCTTCCAGCCCTGGGCTCCCTTGAGTGTCAAACAGACTCTGATTTACCACAGACACGGTCAGAATCTCCTCCGTGGACATTTCCATCAACTCATCTTCACCGTCCAGACTTGACAAACCAATCAGATCATTGTTGTTAAATAAACTTGCTCGAATTTTCTCGATTTTGGCTCGGGACCTTATCTATATGAACAAAAAGAAGGGTCAGAACGGAGTGAGTAGTCACTCAACACACACCATCGTGTCCTTTCGACCTCTTCCTGGTGCCCACTCCTTATCTGGAGGATGTGGGCACTGCTGACCTAGGAGTTTCCTGAAGGTTAACAGTTCAACTGGGAATCTCTGAAGCTCAAAGCCCGTGGCTTCACTCAGATGCACAAGTTGCTAAAGCTCATGCTTGCTGGGGAGTCCCAGGAAGGCAGCTTGGCTGGGAGAGAGCAATGTGATAACAGTTCTTCACCTGGGGCTTTATGGAGCCAATGTGGGGAGGGCATTTACTCTTACTGTAGTACTGGAGAGTGAGCCCAGAGCCTCGCGCATGCTAGCTAAGCATGCACTCTGCCCCAGCGCTGTACCCCTAGCCCTGGTTTTTACTTTTGAGTTGAACTCCAACCACGCAAAGCTTGGGCAATCGTTAGATTCAGGATTTCCAAACAAAGAGGCACAACAGACACATGGCGCAAAGTACATCAACTGTACTTAGCAGGCCTGGGGCACAGTGTACACTTCTCACACTGCTCAGCCCCAAGCCCTCCTGCTAATGCAGTGTTTGTCTCTCAAAAACACATTCCAGGGGCTGAGAGATGGCTCAGTGGTTAAAGCACTTGCCTGATTTCCCCAGTACCCACATAAAACCAGATGCACAAAGTACTAGAGGTCTGGCATGCCCATTCTCTCTCTCCTTGCAAATAAAGTATATTTAAAAAAAAATTCCAGGGTCCTGACAGAGTGCCTGAACCTCTCTGCTGGCTCTGTCCTTCAAGAAAATCATGCTGCTTTCAAGAGCTGCCTGGGAGCCCCTTTTGCCTACTGGATAACCCTTTGTGAGTAATGTGAGATTTAGAGGGACTTGTCAGAGTCACGCTGGTAGGGCTGAGAATTATTACCTCCACCACTGCAAAGCCTTTGATGGGGCGGACTGTAAAGGGCTGGGTGTCCAGGGATGTGACCGTGTACATGGAGCCCACTTCCGACACTGAGGCTGCCTCTGCATTATCCAGGGGCTCCCCAAGGCTGCCAAGGCTCCCCAGGCTGCCAGTGCTGCACAGGGAAATGTCCAGGCTCTCCTGGCTGGATACCACGTGGGGCTCCAACAGGCCAGGAGGGACAGGCAGCTCTAGGCCTGAGGGCAAGGGGTCCACCGAGAGGTCACTGACAGTCTGTGAGATGCCCTGGGAGCTGCAGACGGAGGCCTGGCTGGTGGAGGCTGAGGCACTGATGCTCATGGCCGGGGCCAGGCTGCTGGAGGTGCTCCCCTCCAAGCTCTCTGCGCTGGGGAAGCCCAGTGTCTTCTCTGGCTCGGCCTTGCCGTCGCCACCCTCAGCCTTGTCTTTTGGTTTCTTGGGGTCTTCCTCCTGTAGTGGGATATAGATCTCATCTTTGAAGACCCCACCATGGGCATTGCAGGCCTTGCGGATAGCCCCTCTGACGATGGCCTCATCCAGGTGGGTAGGGATGCCTGAGATCACCAGCAGGCGGCTATGGGCAGTGGGGCCCACCAGAGCCTGACAGGCATCAGCAATGGCATCGCTCGTTACACTGAGACCCTGTGGGTCCTTCCTGGTGAGGTGTCGGAGAATGATGAGCAATGTGAGGGCGCGATGGAACCACAGCATGTCCTCGGGCTTGCTGCCCCCGATGCTGAGGACGGCAGAGTCTGAGTCCATGGCGTGGGAGGACTGGCGTTTGCTGGAGGAGGAGGCCTTTTCCCGCTTCATCTTGACCTTTTTCCTCTTGGACAAGAGGCTGGGGCTCTGTGGTGTCTGTCCTGGGGAGGACGAGGAGGATGAGGACGAGTCACTGAGGTTCGGGGCAGTTGTTGAGGTCACCCCACTGGCCGTGACACTCATATTTGTAGGCAGGGTCACTTCAGCAACTGCCAGGCATCCTTCCATGAGTGCATGGAAGTAGGTGGAGAACCTGCCCTGGTCACCCACAGCTGCCGTCCCAGAGCCCCCACAGGTGCCGCCTGAGACCCAACCCTGGGTTTCCTCATCGTACAGCTTGTGCAGTTCTGACTGCAAGGCCATCAGCATGGCCAAGCAGGGGTTCAGCTGCAGGGCGATGGAGGAGGACAGGCCAGCTGGGTGCTTTCGCTGTTCTAGGGTATGCACCGTACGCAGGAGCTCAGCGAGGAGGTGGAAGACCAGCTCCTTTACACAGGCCGCCATGTCTGTGGTCCATAGGAAGTTTCCTGAGGCAGACAGAAAAGAGTTACAGCAATCACTTAAGCAGTGTTCATCACCTTCCAGACATAGCTCTCTGGACTGTATCAGAGGCAGCCTCATAACAACTCTGTGAGCAGGTGTGCCCTCCAGCTTACAGATGAACCGGGCTCAGAGTTGCAGGCTGGCCATGGTCTCCGCTTTTGTGCCCTGTGACAATGTGCCTGCCTGCTTCTGGAGCTCACGTAAACATCATGGATATGTCTGAAGGTCTGCAGTATTGGTGAGAAGTCAGTAGAACATAGGATGCCTGGCACAACCCAACACACACTGAAAAATTATTCCTTTTTTTTTTCGAGGTAGGGTTTCACTCTAGCCCAGGCTGACCTGGAATTCACTATGTAGTCTCAGGGTGGCCTTGAACTCATGGCGATCCTCCTACCTCTGCCTCCCGAGTGCTGGGATTAAAGGCGTGCGCCACCATGCCCGGCTAAAAATGATTCCTTTTAAAACTACTTCCAGTCCTGACTTATTCAACAAGAAAGCCTTCCTTACTTGGTAGTACACACCTTTAATCCCAGCACTTGGGAGGTAGCGGTAGGAAGATTGCAGTGAGTTCAAGGCCACCCTGAGACTACATAGTGAATTCTAGGTCAGCTAGACCAAGACCCTACCTTGAAAAAACAAACAAACAAAAAAGCCTTTCCTAGCATATGTGAAGCCCTAGGGTCCATTCCCAGTACCACTAAAGGAAAGAGGAAGGAGGAAAGGAAGAAAGGAGAGGAGAGAGGGAGGGAGGCTACAGAGAAAAGATGAAACTACTCTTGGTTGATAAATTTATTCTTACCAGAGTAGATCATAAACCCAGAGCTTTGGACATGTAACAATATTTAGCTAAAATTTTATAATAGTATTTATTTTTCTTGTATCTTACATACCAGTTTTGGTAAAAGATATTAGTAAAAATATAAACTTTTTTAGTTTTGTTTTTTTTGGTGGTCTTGAACTCACGGCCTTGAATTCACAGTGATCCTACCTCTGCCTCCCCAGTGCTGGGATTAAAGGTGCGTGCTACCACGCCCGGCAAATGTGTAGCCCAGGCTGGCCTCAAACTCCTGATCCTCCTGCCTCCGCCTCTTCAGCAATATCCTACGGGCGTGTGCCACCACAACTGGCAATATTACAGTTAAACTTATTATTATTATTATTATTATTATTTTTTTTTTTTGGTTTTTCGAGGTAGGGTCTCACTCTAGCCCAGGCTGACCTAGGATTCACTATGTAGTCTCAGGGTGGCCAACAGCTAAACTTTATTTATTTATTTATTTTTGTGATTTTTTGAGGTAGGGTCTCGCTCTAGTCCAAGTTGACCTGGAATTCACTATGTAGTCTCAGGGTGGCCTCGAACTCATGGCGATCCTCCTACCTCTGCCTCCCGAGTGCTGGGATTAAAGGCATGCGCCACCATGCAGGGCAGCTAAACTTTTTTGAAAACTAAATTTAACAAGAAAAACCAGAAAGGAGCCAGGCATCATGACATACACCTATAATCTTAATTATATAGGTGGAGGAGAAGGATCAGAAGTTCAAGGTCATCCTCAGCTACATACTAAGTTGAGCTACATGAGATCTTGTGCCCCCCCAAAAAATTAGGAGTTGGTTGGAATTAAACTACTAAATATAAGGTGGGTGTGGTGGCGCACATGCCTTTAGTCCCAGCACTTGGTAGGCAGAGATAGGATCACTGTGAATTCAAGGCCAGCATGGGACTACATAGTGAATTTCAGAACAGCCTGGGCTAGAATGAGACCGTACCTCGAAAAAAAAAAAAAAAAACAACAACAACAACAAAAACCCTATTAAATACAATCAACAGTCATGATTCATGGACACAACAGAGATCCATGAAGGTAGTCTTTGGGAGAAATGGTACCAGAAAAGACGTAAAGGCATCCCAATGTCCCTTCATACTGGGATTCATGCATACATACATACAAACATACATACATACATATTTTATTTGTTTGTTTTTCAAGGTAGGGTCTCACTCTAGCCCAGGCTGACCTGGAACTCACTCTGTAGTCCCAGGCTGGCCTAGAATTCATGGTGATCCTCCTACCTCTGCCTCCTGAGTGCTGGGATTAAAGTTATGCTCCACCATGCCTGGCCTAACATCTATTTTTAAAATTTATTTATTTATTTGCAAGCAGAGAGAGAGAGAGAGAGAGAGAGAGAGAGAGAGAGAGAGGAGAAGAGAATGGGCATGCTAGGGCCTTCAGCCAATGCAGAGGAACTCTATTTTTTTTTTTTTTTTGGTTTGTTTTTCGAGGTAGGGTCTCACTCTAGCCCAAGCTGACCTGGAATTCACTATGTAGTCTCAGGGTGGCCTTGAACTCATGGTGATCCTCCTACCTCTGCCTCCTTAGTGCTGGGATTAAAGGCGTGTGCCACCATGCCCAGCCAGAAGGAACTCTAGATGCATGTGTCACTTTATACATCTGGCTTTATATGGTACCAAGGAATGGAACGCAGGTCATTAAGATTTTTGCAGGCAAGCACCTTAACTGCTGAACCATCTCTCCAGCCTCTAACGTCTTTTTTTTTTAATTTATTTTTTTATTGTCCATAATGAGTTACAATATTTAATGGGTAAACAATGAGTTGTTATCCCCAATTCCCCGCTGCCCTCCCCTCCCCATAACATCTGTTTTTAAACTCACTTCCAATGACTGTTCTGACAAGAGGGTGTGGATGCCTCACCTAGCAGCTCTACCACATGCAGGAGGACCGATGTGGGGATGACGTCAGGCTCATCCTCTGACTTCCCTTCATTGTCCTCCGATTTCCAGGCCAGCAGCTGCTCTGCGAAAGCCATAGCCAGTGGGAACTCCAGGGGCAGAGAATGCAGCACCAGTACAGCTCCGGGAGGTGGAGACACTCCTAGGAGAAGGATCCAGAAAGAAGCCACGTGACTGGAAGCACCTGAGCCAAGCCCCTGCCAGGACTCGAAGCCATTTCAATGTCTGTTCCATGCACAAGGAAGTATATGTCTCCACCATTACAGGCAGTCATCAGCTAGTATGGAGAGTTGAAGGCCAGCCCCAGCAGGATGAGCCAAAGACTCGGGGCCCTTCCAGAACCTTGGAAGAGAACAAAGGAGAGGGTTTCTCTATTTTTTTTATGTGCTGGGGAATAGAACCCAGAGCTCTCTTACTGCTTCCAGCCCTTAGTTTTGATTCTTACTACTTTCTGTCATCATGGCCTAAATCTGACCAAAGCTGACTTCTATGAGAAGGACACCCACTCTCCCATCCTGTACTGCACCCACCCCCACTGTGAGCACTGGTCAGTCTCAAGGAACACTGAACAAGTTTGGAGGAAGCACACCGCCTGGCCTGCACTTTGCTGTGATGTTTATGTGCTGAGACCTATGGATGACAGTTAAGAAAGAGACCCTCTTCTAATTTTTGATATGTTATGCTTGGAAGTGGAACCAGGGCCTTCCTGCCATGGAGTTATACTCCAAGCCAGATCCTGTTTTTAATGTAAAGCTTGAAAAACAGCTGACCTGGAACTCACTCTGTAGCCCCAGGCTGCTCAAACTCACAGTGATCCTCCTACTTCAGCCTCCCGAGTGCTGGGATTGAAGGACTGCACTACCATAGCTGACATCTTTCTGGCCGAAAGTTCAATTCTAGTTAATAATTGTCTCTAGGAAACACATGCTGGTCTTGTCAAATATGTTGAGGAAGAGCAGTGGAGACCTGAGACTTAGAGTTCTTTCCTTCCTGCTGACCTTAGCAGTTCTTGAAGTGGACACAATAACAACTTCAAGGTTTCAGAGGTGGGTCCCTCATCAAAATTCCAAACCAAGAATGCCAGGGAGGTAAGAGCAATGGGCTCGCTGTGGAGATTACATGCTGGAGAATTCAGTTATAACAAGAACTCCAGGAGCAGTAACTGGTATTACCACAGACTGCAAAGGCTGCAGATTGAGACTATCTTTTCAGATGGCTCCCTGCATGCTTGTGATGAGGGGAAATCCCCTGTCCCAGGCAGCCTTTGCTAGGCTTTTACATCTACTGTTTCTACTACATATTGCTCAAGAGGTGCTTTTCCTTACTCATAGCAATTGGGACATGGTGAGGCCCAAGGTCCTTTGGATCTTCCAGAGGCAGCCAGTAGGGCATTGTTACTTACTGTTAGCATCACTACCAGCTGAGGAAGACTTACCTAGTTTGATGTGGACTCTGTCTGTGGAGAGGACCACGGAAGGGTATTGGTCAGCAGTGGGAGGAGGAGCTAGACCGGTGTTGGCTGGGGATGCATCCCGTGGGTAGCAGGCTGCTTCAATGAGGTTCAGCTGGCCAGTTCGCTTCACCTTGTGCCCAAGGCCATACACAAGCACTCGCGCCCAAGGCGCCTTGTACAGAGAAGAGCTGAGAGGAAGTTGGGGTTAAGATAGACTCCAGCCACACACTTATAGAAGCAGAACTGTGTGCAAGTCATCTCCACCCAGGGTGGCCTTGAACTCTCGGCAGTCCTCTTACCCCCTGCATCCCAAGTGCTGGGATTAAAGTAGTGCGCCACCATGCTTGGCTTAGAATATCATTTTTTTAAAGCAGAATCTCACTCTCTAGAATATCATTCTTTATAAAGGCTAGTTCCCCATAATAAGGGAATATTGGAGAATGGCAAATTACCTTTAAAGATAGAATGCTTTCAAGAATAAAGACAACTTGCGGTATGTTCCTCTGGCAGTGCCTCCAGAATGAATCCATTTAGTTTTTCTCTCCCTATCACCATCTTCTGGAGAAAGGGCAACTTACTCTTTGCGGAATCCAGACTGACTTTCTTTGCAAGACACAACAACAAAAGCGGCTCCGGGGAAGTTCACGTCCATGTTGACTTTGGACTCTGAGATTGGGAACTCTTCGGAGGGGAACTGCTCTGGAGCTGTCTGCAAGGAGACATGTAGTAAGGAAAGCTGTGGGCCAAACACGAGGGAGCACTTCTCATCTCATGAGGCACACAGCACCAGCCAGAGCATATGATGTCTCTAACAGATTCCAAGGAACAGAAGGTCCTTGGGGAGAGACAGCCACAGACAGCAGGGGAGTTTCTAGGAAAAAGCTATCAGAGCCAAATAATCCACTCGGTGATGGGGAGCCCTTAACTGGAACTGGGGACTCAGGGCGAAATACACTGGGAACCAAACTCTTAGGACCCCAAAGAGAGAAGCATTATACAAGTGATTTACAAAAAGGCTACTAGCAATAGAATCTAGCCAATTCAGAAATGAGTATCTAAGTTACCCTATACTGATCTCACTTTCCGCTGGAAATTTTGTTTGTATCTTTCAGAATGCAGCGAGAGAGCTGTGACTCTTCCAACCCTACCAATGAACCACAGGCCAATAGCTGACATCCTGGCAAGAGATGAGCCACACCAGACCTACTGTGGAATATCCATATGGAACCCCACAGTGAATGGTGGGATTAACAAGAGACCCATAACCACAGCCAATCAGTCAACACAGGATAAACCAGCCAGACACCAACGTTTTTCTTTTCTCTTTCTTTTTTTTTTTTTTTTTTTTGGTTTTTTGAGGTAGGGTCTCAGTCTAGCCCAGGCTAACCTGGAATTCACTATGTAGTCTCAGGGTGGCCTTGAATTCATGGTCATCCTCCTACCTCTGCCTCCCAAGTGCTGGGATTAAAGGACACCATTTTTCAACACAACTTAAAGCAGAAGTACAGAGACCCCTAAGACCTCAACAATAAAATAGCCTTAATACTCACCACCATGACTCAGGGAACTGAGCAGAAGAGGGGGCAGAAAGATTGTAAGAGCCATGGTGGGGGAGAACTCCCAGAGACATCGCCCCCCCCCTCAGTAACATCACACTAAGGCAGGTGGAATCGGGCTGGTTCCTAGGATATCCATAATCCTCTGCCCCCATGGACTGATCCAGACTGCCCACAGAGGATATCCAGCTGACTGGGGACAGGGAAAAGGGGCATTGGGGAACTGGGGATAACAACTCATTATTTGTTCATTAAATTTATCTCATTATGGATAATAAAAAAAAGAAAAAAAGAGGGGATGGCAACATTCAGGGAAAGGACAGAAACTTTAGCAAGCCAAAGAAGTTTCTTTTTTTAAATTTTTATTTATTCATTTTCAAGCAGAAATACAGAGAGAGAGAGAGAGAGAGAGAGAGAGAGAGAGAGAATGAGTACCAGGACCACCACCTTGTGGGTCTGGCTTATGTGGGTCCTGGGGAATTGAACCCGGGGCCTTAACCGCTGAGCCATCTCTCTAGCCCACCAAAGAAGTTTCTAATTAAAGATGGTGATGGTAACCACAGCTGAGGGCAGGGCGTAAGCTACCTGCAGGAAGGAGCAGATCTGCTTTGTCAGTTCCAGCAGGCTCTCCTCGCCCTGGTGCAGGGTGCGCGTGATGGCCACGTCCAGCCACTCTCGCACCATCTGGGAGCTGCCTTGATAGAAGAGGTCTGTGGCGGAGCAGTTCTGGGAGTGGATGCAGTGCTGCAGGGACTGCGCCAGGAGGATGGAGCTGGAGCTGATGGTGCCATCTGTGCACAGGAAGGGAAAGGAAAGGGATGCTCACAGGAACCACAGCAGCCAGGGCCTGGGAGAAGCCGAGGAACTTACTACCAAAACAGGGTGGATGGGTAATGGTGGATAGAATGTCTTATACCACAGATCACCGATGAGATCATCAGGGCAGCGTGGGTGGTGGTCTCTAAATGTCTACTTGCTTTTCAGTAACAATACCTCTGCTTAACAAAATGCCATACACAGAGGCCCAAGTTTCTTAAAAAGAGACCAAAGTGGAGTGGCCTGGATTGAGGGCCCCAGAGTCTGGCCTCTGTGATTCAGGTACTCTGAGCCAGCCCAGGGGACAGCAAGGAAGGGCAAGGTGCTCTTACGGTGGGTACTTAGTCTTTATGGCAAAGCTTCTCCTGCAGGCATGTGACCAAAGGCTAAGGTGCCAGAGGAAGACAGAGAGGCCCCTGGGTCCTGGGAGGACTAAGGGCACATTCCTCACTGAGCACTGCCCAGAGGGCACAAACAGCCCTTGCCCCCAGTGCTTGAGGCTTAGCAGGCTCATGAGCTGATGCCCTGGTGAGGGGAAAGCTGGCCAAGCAGAACACCTGTGACGGCAGTGGTGATGAGGCTCACTGTTCCTGGAACCACAGTTAGTTTGGGACCCTCGATAAGTTCTCAACAGATACTAAATGATGAAGATAAGCAACGAATTCCAGTTTTCTAAAGCAGAGAGCACCGCCAACTCCAGTTCTTTGAATGAGCAGTGGGCACACACCTGCATGGCCTGGCTCAGCCCCAGGGCTCATCTTGAACTGATTTCTGTGGCAACAGCAGTACAACCGTCTTACCTGGGAGGGGAGGAGCAAGGAGTTGGTTGGATAGGAGCTGCAGGTGCTCCAAGGTAATGTCTCGAATGGCAGGAATGTGGAAGAGGCGAGTAAACAGGTGAGGGAGCTTAGGAGCAAAGATGTTGAGCAGGGCCATGCGACAGTACAGCCTGGCCAGTGCCGCCTCACAACGTAACAGTTCTCTGCAAGGGAAGTCAGGTGAGAGGTAGTGAGTGAAGATGCTCCGGCCCCACATCTGAGCAGGGTTCTACGGGGAAGAACACTTGGGTCTAAGATAAAAGCCACATTAGTCATCTTTTTTTCTGGCTTTTCGAGGTAGGGTCTCGCTCTAGCCCAGGCTGACCTGGAATTTACTATGTAGTCTCAGGCTGGCCTTGAACTCACGACAATCCTCCTACCTCTGCCTCCCGAGTGCTGGGATTAAAGGCATGCGCCACCACCCTGGGCTAAAAATATATTATTTATTCATTTTCAAGCAAGAGAGAGAGAGAGAGAGAGGGAGAGAGAGAGAGAGAGGGAGAGAGAGGGCACACTAGGGACACCACCTTGTGGGTCTGGCTTATGTGGGTACTGGGGAATTGAACACAAGGCCTTAGGCACTAGAGGCAAGTGCCTTAACCGCCGAGCCAGCTCTCCAGCCTATAGCCATCTTTTTTTTTTTTGGGGGGGGGTTTCAATGTAGGATCTTGCTCTAGCCCAGGCTGACCTGGAATTCACTATGTAGTCTCAGGGTGGCCTTGAACTCATGGTGATCCTCCTACCTCTGCCTCCCAAGTGCTGGGATTAAAGGTGTGCACCACCATGCCTGGCTTAAAATATTTTTTAAATGCTGGAGAAAGTCAACACTTAATAAGAAATTATCTTTTTAATATCTTTATTTATTTGAGAGAGCGCGAGAGAGAATGGGTGCACTAGGGCCTCCTACCACTGCAACCCAACTCCAGACGCATGTACCACGTTGTGCATCTGGCTTTACACAGGTACTAGGGAATTGAACCCAGGCTGACAGGCTTTACAAGTGCCTTTAATTACTGAGCCATCTCTCCTGACCCTTTTTTTTTTTTTGTGTGTGTGTGTGTGTGTGTGTGTGTGTGTGTGTGTGTGTGTGTGTGCGTGTTTTGAGATGGGATTTTGCAATGCTACCAGGCTGGCTTCAAACTCAGGGGATCAAGAAGTGAGTCTCTCACCTTAGCCCCCCAAATGCTGGGTCCATAGGCATGCACCACTACACTTGGCTTTCTGAACGAAAAAACATGATGGCTAATGGATGAATAACATACACCAGTTTGTGGAAACTTTTTTTTTTTGAAGTAGGGTCTCCCTCTAGCCCAGGCTGACCTGGAATTCACTCTGTAGTCTCAGGTTGGCCTCTGACTCACAGCGATCCTCCTACCTCTGCCTCCCCAGTGCTGGGATAAAGGCATATGCCACCATGCTCTGCTATGGAAACTTTTACTAAAGAACTGTATTTATTATCTTTTCCTTTGCATTGTTATAAGGATGTTCATGATGCCAAGGAACAACTTACAGGGAAGTTTTTAATAGCTGTGGCAGGGAATTTTACCTGGTCTTTAGTTTTAATCTGTAGAGGGCAGACACATGCCTACAGACCTCCGTCCCTTCCAGAACTCTGCACAGTGCCAGGCACACAGGGACACAGAAACAGGCGGGTTGTTCCCACTCACCTTGACATTGTCTTTATTGGATGGCTCATCTTTCTTCCTAACTTGCTTACCTTTATGTAACTTTGTTATACTTGAAATCTCTAACTGGCCCTAGCCCCAAGTCCACAACAAAGGCCATAAGGCATGTTCTAGGGGCTTCTAGGCCACTATCTTTTCAATCCTGCAATTGTGCTGGTACTGCTCCTGGCTACCTTCTCTCCCTCTGATTCTCAGCTTTGAAGGAAAAGCCTTCTTATCAAGCTTAAGTGGTACATATGGAAAACCACAGTACACAGGTATCTATGATCCACAAGAAGATGGGCTGAGTTTTACCTGTGAATTTGAAGGTTGGTGTTGTCCAGTGTGACCAGCCCATTAGTGGCAGTCCTTCGGTAGCCTGCGGGGGGTCTTTCCAACATATCAATGGGGTACCAATATCGCACTAGCACCCCTTCACTCCGGAGGTACGTTTCTACCTGCACCAGTTCATTCACCTATGATGGAAAAGAAAGCATGTATTCATTTTTCTGAGCATCAATTATGCCTTCCACGTTTATGTTAATATATGTAGTTATTAAATCCTGGCTTTTAGAAATTATGCTTATAATTTGTATCAACTTGCTACTTCATGAACAAACTTAATAACGTGAAAGAAAATTCAGTGTGCATATGCACACACACTTGTGTTTGTTGGAGGTACAGTGCTGAGAATTAAGCCCAGGGCCTCCCAAATGCTAGGTATGGACCATCCCACTGAGCTCTACTCCCAACTCTTCTATTCCTTCTCTGTTGTTATCAATTTGTTTTTGTTGAGACAGGCTGGATTTTAACTATTGATCCTCTTGCCTCAGCCTCCTTCCTGAGTACTGGGATTAGTGGTATATAATTCCATCTCAAATGGTTATTGCATTTGTAATATTTATTATTTTGTTCTTTGCTTAGAGTGAATTACAGGTCAGCCTGGGCTAGAGCGAGACTCTACCTTGAAAAACAAAAACAAAAAAAAATTTATTTATTTGCATTTGTATTTTCAAGGGGTGAGGCCTCTTGCTGCTGTTGCTGAACTCCAGATGCATGCACAACTTTGTGCATCTAGCTTTACGTAGGTACTGGGGAATTGAACCCAGGCTGGCAAGGAAGTGTCTGTAACAGCTGAGCCATTTTCCTGTCTTTTTAAAAACTAATTTATTTATCTGAAAAAATAAAGAAATAGAAGAGAAGGAATGAGTATGGGTACACCAGGGCCTCTTGCTACTGCAAACAAATTCCAGATGCATGTGCTACTTTGTACATCTGGCTCTATATGGGTACCGGGGAACTGAACCCAGACCAGCAAGCTTTGTAAACAAGTGCCTTTAACAAATAAACCATCTCCCCAGCTATTGACTTTTTAAAAAATATTTTGGCTTTTATTATTTATTATATTTATTTATGTCGTTTTATTGAGGTAGGGTCTCACTCTAGCCCAGGCTGACCTAGAATTCACTATGCAGTCTCAGGCTGGCCTTGAACTCATAGTGATCCTCCTACCTCTGTCTCCCGAGTGTTGGGATTAAAGGCGTGTGCCACCACGCCTGGCTTAATTTTATTTTTTACATAGGTTATAATCTTATATCCCCTTTTCTCTAGTTCCCATTTTCCTGAGGGCCCTCCTCAGTGGGGTTATTGGTGTTCAATATGGGATAATTAGGCCTATTTATTATTTATTTGTTTGTTTTTTGAGGTAGGGTCTTGCTCTAGCCCAGGCTGACCTGGAATTCACAATGTAGTTTCAGGCTGGCTTATTATTTTATTTATTGATTTATTTTGCACGGGGGGAGGGGGAAGAAGATAGAAAGAGAGAGATAGAGAGAGAGAGAGATAGAGAGAATGTATGGGGGGAGGTGTATGGGTTCACCAGGGGCTCTTGCCACTGCAACTGAACTCCAGATGCTTGTGCCACTTTGTGCATCTGACTTTATGTGGTTGCTGGGGAATTGAACCCAAGCCAACACTTTGCAAACAAGAGCTTTTGACCACTGAGTCATCCCTTCATCCCAACTCCCGTCTTTGCAACAGTTCTGATGCTAACATGCCTCAAGGACAAGAGCAGCATTTTTCTCCTTGGAACTTGGGACATAGGAACAGTTTAGACATGACTGACAGTATATTAACAGATGTGGTGTGGTCAGAAGGAGCTCAGACAGTTAAGACAGTTAAAAGCAAGTCATTTGGCACAAAGGCATTCTACTTAGTTTCTTTTTAAAAAGTATTTTTCTTTCTTTATTTGTGAGAAAGAGGATTCCAGGGAAAGAGAACTCCAGATGCATGCAGTACTTTGTGTGGGTACTGAAGAACTGAACCTGAACTATCATGCTTTGTAAGCAAGCGTCTTAAACTGCTGAGCCATCCCTTCAGCCTATAGCTTCTTTCTTTTCTCTCCTTTTGCTTTATATGTATATGGTGTGTGTGTATGTGCATGTGTGTATGCACAGGTGTGTACCTGCATGTGAAAGCCAACAGTAGATGCTGGGTGTCTTCTTTTGATCACTCTCCTCATTTATTCATTTATTTATTGAACCTAGAATTTACCTTTTTTTGTTAGACTATCTAGCCAATAAATCTTGGGATTACTCACCTCTTCAGTGCTGGGATTATAGGTGCATATTATGGTGCCTGGCATCTACATGGGTTCTAGGAATCCAAACTCAGATCCTTATGCTTGCATGGCACGCACTTTACCCACTGAGACATGCAAGCCTGGTTTCCTCAGCTCTAATTTGAAGATAAATATAACCATATAAACCTTTTCTTTTCCCTTCTGGAGTTGGGGATGGAACCCAGGGTCTGGTACATGCTAAACTTAGATCATGCTAGCATTGAGCTACACCTCGGCCCATAATCCCTTTTTTAAGGTGCTTAGGAGAATGAGCCTCAGTCATATAAGAATATATTAACTTGAATGGATGTTCACTTACTGAGTCAACATCCAGGACAACTCCATGAAGGCCGAAGGTTTTCAGCATCCCCCGGATGGCAAATTTTGGTAGGGCAGTTCCAACAGTACTGCTGGCTACATTATTGCTGTCTGGAGAGCGTGTTACAACTGTGAGACCTGAGGAGGTAGAGGGAGAAATCTCTTTAGGAGAAAGTACAATATCATCTTGGGAATCTGTCTAAAGTTATGTAAACCAGACATGGTGGCACACTTAGGAGGCAGAGGTAGGAGATTCTCTGTGAATTCTAGACCAGCCTGAGACTACATAATGAATTCCAGGTCAGCCTAAGCTAAAGCAAAACACTACCTTGGAAAAAAAAATCAATAAAACAATGATGTAAACACAATTCATGAATAAAAAGATAAGTAAAGCCGGGCACACGCCTTTAACCCAGCACTCAGGAGGCAGAGGTAGTAGAATCACCATGAGTTCAAGGCCACCCTGAGACTACATAGTGAATTCTAGGTCAGCCTTGGCTAGAGTAAGACCTTACCTCAAAAAACAAACAAAAAAAAATCTGTCAGTGAATATCTAACAATTGAATGAAGCTTCATAAGCTATAAAATGTAAAATGAAAACACTTCTGGGCTGGGCATGGTGGCACATACCTTTAATGCCTTCACTGGGAAGGCACAAGTAGGAGGATCACTGTGAGTTTGAGGCCACACTGAGACTACACAGTGAATTCCAGATCAGCCTGGGCTAGAGTGAGCTACTGAGAATGTTCAGAAATGAATCCTTATGTGCACATTGAGGAGTTAAAAAATGGTGCAAATGTTTTGGAAATTAGTTTGGCAATTTCTCAAAAAGTTAAAGTTATCATATGATCCCATAATTCTACACACACACACTCAGTATGTTTAAACCTTGCGATATATAATACATATGTACTTCTCCAAGAGAAAGGAAGATACATATCTATACAAAAACATGTGCACAAATGTTTCTAGCAGCATTATTTAGAGTATCCCAAAAGTGGATTCAAAACAAATGTCCATCAATGAATAAATGGGGGAAAACAGGGTATTATTCATGCAGTAGTGTTTTGTTTGTTTGCTTTTCTATCAAGGTAGTGTCTCATTCTAACCCAGACTGACCAGGGCTATAGAATTATATATATATATATATATTTTTTTTTTTTTGGTTTTTCGAGGTAGGGTCTCACTCTAGCTCAGGCTGACCTGGAATTCACTGGATTCTCAGGCTGGCCTCGAACTCACAGAAATTCTCCTACCTCTGCCTCCCGAGTGCTGGGATCAAAGGCATGCGCCACCACGCCCGGCTATAGAATAATATTTTAACTGATGTTACAACATGGATGAACCTGGTAAAAGAAGCCAGACCCCCCAAACAAATATGAAATGATTAGATTGGTAGGAAATGTCCCGAATGGGTAGAGAAAGTAGAGCAGCAGTTTCCAGAATTTTGGGGAGGGAAGGACAGGGTGATATGAGAGCACAGAATTTCTTTTTTTTTTTTTTTTAAAAATATTT
>PVHP010037554.1:0-17318 GCA_004024765.1 Zapus hudsonius
CAATTGTTAAGATCCTTTTCCTTTGAATTAATCAGTTTTATCTCCTCGTTGAATGCACTTAGTTTTATTTCATTATTAATTGATATAATTAAATGATCACAGAGCTGGGGATGTGGCTCATTCTTAAAGGTGCTTCCTTGCAAAGCCTGTCAACCCAGGTTCAATTCCCTAATTACCAGTATAAAGCCTGATGGCATTCATTTACAGTGGCAAAAACCCCTGGTATATGTACACACACACACGCACACACACACATACACACATATGCAGATAAATAAATAAATTCATGTTAATTAGCATATCTATCACATCAAACATTTTTCATTTCTTTATATATAGGTGTGTGTGTGTGTTTGTGTGTGTGTGTTTGTGTGTGTGTGTGTGTGTGTGTGTGTGTGTGTGTGGAGTGCTATGCTGTGTGTATATGTGTGGTGAGTAGATGCACCCATCCTGTGCATCCATGTGCAAAGGCCAGAGGAGAACCTCAAGTCTCATCCTCTAATGCTCAAAAACAGCTTTCCTTGAGATGGAGTCTCCCACTAGACCCAGAGCTACCATTTTTTTCAGTCAGACTGGCTAAATAGCAAGACCCAGAATTTCTCCAGTCTCCACTTCCCACAGTACTGGAGTTACAGGCATGCATGGCCATGGCCAGCAGTTTTTTTCTTGTGGGTGTTGGGGAATTTAACTCAGGATGAATTAGACTCTCTCAACCCCTCATGCTTATGTGGAAAGCATTCTAACCTACTGAGCCATCTCACAAGCCCCCATTTTTTCATTTCTTTATGTCAAAGAATTCAGAGTTTTCTCTTGTAGCCATATATACAAACATTATTGTTATCTAGATCCATCCTTCTATGCAATACTACCACAGAACTACTTTTTCTTAGCTAACTGCAACTGTAAACCTACTATGATTTGAATTGGAAACACCTTTGCAAGGCTCCAGTGTTGAAGACTTGGTCCCCAGCTGGTGGCACTATTGAGAGATGATTGGTTTCTAACAATGCTAACCTTATCCATGGATTGATACATGCACAAGTTGTTAGGAAAATCAGTTGTTGTTTTTGCCTTGCTACAACCCTAAAAGCAAGAGAACCAGCAGACCTTGGACCAAAACCTCTGAGACCATGCCTCAGAATAAATTTCTTAAATATCTCATATTTTGTCACAATAGTGCAAACCTGGCTGACACGACATTTTTTGAGCAAGCTTTCTCTACTCCCCAGTTCCCACTTCTTTCCTAGCCTCTGGTCACCACTGTGTTACTCTCAACTCCTATGAATTCAACCTTTTATCAGATTCTCCACATCAGTGAGATCATGTCAGATTTGCCTTTCCATGTCTGACTTTGCAGTTAATTTGTCTCCAGTTCTTCTATGTTGCCACAAATAAGAGAGCTTTCTCTGCTTGGTAGTTGCTTGTTTTGTTTTGGGGTTTGGTCTTGTTTTCTGAGAGGTCTTATTCTAGCCCAGGCGGACCTTGAACTCATGCTGACCCTTCAACCTTAGCTTCTCTAATGCTGGGAATAAAGGTGTGCACCACCACATCTATCCTGGATCTCACTCTTGTCTTAATGGCTGGATAGTTTTCCATTGTACATGAAAACCATGTTGTCTTTAGATATTCCTCTGATTATGACACTTAAGTTGTTTGCTATTATCAGTAGTGCTGACCTGATAGGAATGTGACTTCAACATACTGATCTCATATATATATGGAATTTCTAAATCACATGGAAGTTTAGTCTTTTAATTTTTGGAAGAACCGCCTTACTGTTTTCCACAATGACTATACTAATTTACATTCCCGCTAACAGTGATCAAGAGTCTCCTTTTCTCCACATCATGGATAGCACGCCTTTGGTCTTTTTTGATAATAGCTGTACTGACTGAAGTGAGGTGATATCTCATGGTTTGTATTTGTACTTTTCTCATATAACTTCAGGCCATTTGTATATCTTCTTTCAGATGCATTTAAAGTATACTTGTATCACTATCCCCGATTTTCCCATTTTTCACGTGTTCCACTTTATCGCCTTTTTCCCACTTTCCCCAATTTCCTGTTTTTCCTGTTTCTCCCATTTAGCCCCGTTTTTACTGATTGCCCTCTTTGCCCCATTTGCTCCAATAACCCCTTTTGTCCCCTTTGCTCCAAACTCGCCTTTCAACCTGTTTAACCACTTTTCCCCTGTTTTTCCCATTCATCCTATTTTTGCCGTTTTCCCGGTTTCAACTTTTTTCCATTTTTCACATGTTCGACGGGATCCCCCTTTAAACCGTTTTTCCCATTTTCCCTTTTTTTCGTTTTCCTATTTTCAAGTTTTTCCCCTTTTTCTGTATTTTTCCCGTTTTCACATGTTCCCCATGATACCCATTTTACCCGATTTTCCCATTTTCCCAGTTTTTCCTGTTTTGTCCCGTATTTCCTGGTTTCCCTGATATTCCCATTTTTCCATTATTCCTTTGGTTTTGTTGCCCAGTTTTCCCGTTTAAAGTGTATTTCACGTGTTTTCTTCCATTTTCCCGATTTTCCCATTTTCCCCATTTTCCTCTTTTTCCCGTTTTTCCCATTTTTCCCGTTTTTCACGTTTTGCCTCATTTAACCTTTTTGCCCTTTAAGTCCTGTTGCCACGTTGTTTATCATGTTTTCTGCATTTCCCCGTTTTCACTTTTTTTGTTTTTTTCGTTTTAGCCCCATTTGCCCCGTTTGTTCCTTTTGCCCTGTTTGCCCTGTTTTCCCCGTTTTTCATGATTGCCCTCTTTACCCTGTTTGCTCCATTTGCTCCATTTGCCCCTTTTGCAGCCTTTGCCCCATTGCTCCATTTGCCACGTTTGACCTGTTTACCCCCGATTTTCCCATTCATCCAATTTTTCCAGTTTTCTTGGTTGTCCCATTTTTCCCATTATACCCTTGTTTTTTGTTGTTCAAGTTCTCCCGTTTATACCGTTTTCCCCGTTCTTCCCATTTTTCCAGTTTTTCCCATTTTTACAATTTTTCCCACTTTCCCCCTTTTCCATAATTTCCCTGTGTTTCCTGTTTTTCACATTATTCCCATTTTCCCTATTTTCCCATTTTTCCTGTTTTTCCCGTGTTTTCACCTTTTACCCTAATTGTCCCATTTGCCCTGTTTGCCCCATTTTTTCTGATTGCCCTCTTTACCCCGTTTGCTCCATTCGTCCCATTTGCCCCATTTGCCAACTTTACCCCATGTCTCCATTTGCAACATTTGACCTTTTTTCCCTTGTTTTTCACATTCATCCCATTTTTCCCGTTTTTCCCGTATTCCCTGGTTTTCACTTGTACCCGTGTTCCCCGTTTTACCCATTTTTCCATGTTTTTCCCTGAATTTCCAGTTTTCACTGTTGTCCCGTTTTTCCCATTATTCCCTTGTTTTTCGTTCTCCAATTTTTTCCATTTTTTCCCATTTTTCCTGTTTTCCCATTTCTCCAGTTTTTCAAAATTTGCCCTTTTGTCCCATTTTCCCCTTTTTCCTCATATTCTCATTTTCCGTGCTTATCTTTTGTACCTTTTATTCTATTTTTCCCGTTTTCTCTTTTTTCCAGTTTTGCCCGTTTTTGTCTGTTTTTCACTGTTTTGCCTTGTTTGCCCTGTTTTGCACCATTTTCCCCATTTGCCCGGTTTGCTTCATTTGTCCCAATTGTGCCATTTCCCCGTATGTCCTGTTTGTCCTGTTTCATCCATTCATTGACTTTTTCTCGTTTTATCTGATTTGCCCATTTTCACGTGTTCTACTTGATCCCCTTTTTTCCCGTTTTCCCCATTTCCCTTTTTTCCTCGTTTTCCCGTTTTTTTTTTTTTCGTTTAGCCCGTGTGCACTGTTTTCCGTTTGCCCCATTTTTACTGATTGCCCTCTTTGCCCTATTTTCTCCATTTGCCCCAATAACCCCTTTTACCCCCTTTGCCCCGATTGCTCCTTTCACCCCTTTAACCACTTTCCCCCCGTTTTTTCTATTCATCCCATTTTTCTGTGTAACGTTTTTTTCTCCGTTTTCAACGTTTCCCCGTTTTTAGCACGTTTTGCCTCATTTAACCTGTTTGCCCTGTAAGGCCTCGTTGCCCGGTTTTCCCCATTTTATGCCTTTTTTCTCATGTGCCTCATTTATAACATTTTCCCCATTTACCCATTTTCCCTTTATTTGTTTTATTCCGTTTTGGCCCATTTGCCCCATTTGATCCGTATGCCCCATTTGCCTTTTTTGCGCCATTTGCCCTGTTGTTCTCACTGCACCATTCCCCCGTTTTACCTGTTTGTTCCGTTCATCCTGATTTTCCACTTTTCCCCGTTTTTCTCATTTTTCATTTTCCCCATTTTCCCTGTATTTCACATGTTCACGTTGATCCCCTTTTTTCCATTTTGCCCTTTTTGCTTTGTTTCCAGTTTTCCCGTTTTTGCCATTTTACCCTTTTTCCATTTTCCCCATTTCCCCCATTTTTCTGTTTCAAGTTTTTCCCATTTTCCTGTTTTTTCTTTGTTTCATTTTTTCCCAATTTCCCCATTTTACCCTTTTTCTGTTTTCCCTATTTCCCCCGTTTTCCTTTCTTTCCCATTCTTCCTGTTTTTTCCATTTTTCCCCATTTGCCCGTGTGTCCTCTTTTCCCCATTTTTCCGGATTGACCTATTTTCTCCTTTTGCCCCATTTGCCATCTTTTTCCCAATTGCGCCATTGGCACTGTTTGACCCGTTTACCCTAGTTTTTCCGTTCATCCTATTTTTCCCATTTTTTCCCCGGTTTTCCCGGTTTATCCCGTTTTCCCTGTTTTCACATAATTCACATGTTCCCCATGATCCTTGTTTTACCTGTTATTCCCATTTTCCCCCATATTTCCTGTTTCCCCTGTTAGTCCTGTTTTTCCCATGTTTTTCATTGTCCTATTTTCTTGTATAGACAATTTTTCCCTTTTTTCCCATTTTCCCATTGTTACAATTTTTCCCATTTTCCCCATATTTCCTGTTTTTCACATTATCCCCATTTTCATGATTGCACTCTGTACCCCGTTTGCTCCATTTGCTCCATTTGTCCCTTTTGGAGCGTTTACCCCATTGCTCCATTTCCCACGTTTGACCTGTTTTGCCCCATTTTTCTTGTTCTTCCCATTTCTCCCGTTTTCCTATTTTTTTTTCCTGGTTTTCACGTGTTCCCTGTGATCCCAGTTTTACCCATTTTTTCCAGTTTTCCCAGTATTTCCAGTTTTCATGGTTGTCCCGTTATTCCCTTTACTCGCTTGCTTTTCATTCTCCAATTTTTCCCATTTATACCGTTTTTTTCCTTTTTTCCCGTTTTCCCATGTTGCCTGTTTTCCCTTTTTTACCATTTTTCCCATTTTCCTCTTTTTCCTCATATTCCTATTGTTCCCTTTTAGGTTTTGTACCTTTTTTCTATTTTTCCCATTTTCCCATTTTGCCCCTTTTTTCTATTTTCCACGTTTTGCCTTGTTTGCTCTGTTTTGCCCCATTTGCCCCGTTTTCCCCATTTGCCCCGATTGCCCCCTTTACCTCACTGCTCAATTTGCCATGTTTGACCTGTTTTTCCCCATTTCTTCCGTTCTTTCTTTTTTTCTGTTTTTCCCTAGTTTTCACTTCTACCCCTGATCCCCGTTTTACCCATTTTCCCCTTTATTTCCAGTTTTCATTGTTTCCCTTTTTTCTCATTATTCCCTTGTTTTTTTGTTCTCCATTTTTTCCCATTTATACCGTTTTTTCTCGATTTTCCCATTTTCCCAATTTTTCTTTTTTCCCCTTTCTCCACTTTTTCCCATTTTTCCCATTTTCCCCGTTTTCCCCCTTTTCCTCGTATTCCCATTTTTCTGGTTTTACCTTTTGCACCATTTTTCTAAGTTTCCTGTTTTCCCGTTTTTCACGTTTTCCTGTTTTTCCCATTTTCCCCCGTTTTGCCTCATTTAACCTTTTTGCACTGTAAGGCCTCTTTGCCCCTTTTCCCCCATTTTTGGCTTTTTTCTCACTTGCCCCATTTATCACGTTTTTCCCATTTCCCCCGTTTTCCTGTTTTTCTGTTTTTACCTTTTTTTAACTTTTTTTCTCTTTTTCCCATTTTCCCATTTTTCCCTTTTTTTTCTGTTTTCCCCGTTTTGCCTTGTTAGCCCTGTTTTGTCCTGTTTCCCCCATTATCCCCAATTTGCCCTATTTGCTCCATTTGCCCTGATTTTGCCATTTCCCTGTATTTCTCGTTTTTCCCATTTTCTCATGGGTAATATTTTTCTGATTTTCCCTGTTTCCCATTTTTCACATTATTTCCATTTCCCCTTTTTCCTGTTTTTCCCGTGTTTTCACTTTTTACCCCATTTACCCTATATACCCTGTTTGCCCCTTTTTCCCTGATTGCCCTCTTACCCCATTTGTTCCATTTGCCCCATTTGCCCCGTTTACCCACTTTACTCCATTGCTCCATTTGTCCATGTTTGAACTGTTTTCCCCCGTTGATCTCATTTTTCCCGTTTTCCCGGTTTTCAACATTTTTCCCATTTTTCACATGTTCGCCATGATCCCTGTTTTAACCCATTTTCCCTTTCTTTCCATTTTCCCATTTCCCATATTTTCCCATTTTTTTCCCGTGTTCCCCTTGTTCCCCGTAATACCCATTTTACTCGATTTTCCTGTTTTTCCCGTTTTTTTCTATTTTATCCCACATTTCCTGTTTTCCGTTATTCCCGTTTTTCCAATTATCTATGTGTTTTTTATTGTCCACGTTTTCCCGTTTATTCCATATTTCCCGTTTTTTCTCCATTTTCCCATTTTCCCCATTTTCTTGTTTTCCCCATTTTTCTTGTTTTCCCAATTTTTTCTAGTTTTTCCCACATTTTGCCTCATTTATCCTCTTTGCCCTGTAAGGCCTGTTTGCCACGTTTTCCCTATATTTTCCCTTTTTACTCACGTGACCCATTTATCACGTTTTCCGCATTTACCCATTTTCCCGTTTTTTTTTTGTTTTTTTTTTCCGTTTTGCCCCATTTTCCTTGTTGGTCAGTTTGCCTCATTTGCCCTCTTTGTCCAATTTGCCCTGTTTGCTGTGACTGCGCCATTACCCGTTTTGTCCTGTTTTTTCCTTTCATCCTTTTTTTCCTCTTTTCCCCATTTTTTGTTTTCCCCAGTTTTCCCGTTATTCACATGTTCACCGTGATCCCCATTTTTCCCATTTTCTCTTTTTTGCTTTGTTTCCTGTTTTCCTCATTTTACCCTTTTTCCCGATTTTCCTGTTTTTTCTTTTTTTCCTATTTTTACCTATTTGCCCGTTGGACTTCTTTTCCCAGTTTTTCCAGACTGTTCTATTATCTGCTTTAGCTCTGTTTGCCCTCTTTGTCCTGATTGCGCCTTTATCATCATTTGACCCGTTTTCCCAAGTTTTTGCCATTCATCCTATTTTTCCGGTTTTTTCCCATATTTCCCATTTTCACGTATTTCACAAGTTCTCCGTAATCCTCATTTTACCCGTTTTTCCCTGTATTTCCTCTTTTCCCTTTTAGTCCTGTTTTTCCCATTTTTCCCATGTTTTCAGTGTCCAATTTTCCCTGTTTAGTCTGTTTTATCCTGTTTTTCCTCTTTTCTCATTGTTACAATTTTTCCAATTTTTCCAGTTTACAGCCTGAAATAAACTAACAAAAACCAGGGTCACACTCTTTAGTTCTAGTCCCCCAAAAATAATTCAATCTTCAAACTCTTCTTTCAGTGACTAAATCACTAATCAAAATATTTTTCTCCTGCTGTGATGTCAGCATCTGCAGAAGTGCTATAGTCCTTGAAGAACTGATTATATGTGGTAAAATTGTGTTTTCTACCATAAGCTAAGAGTAAACTGAATAATCCCCTTGTTCAGTATGTGGGTTTTGATATTATTTTTCCTGTTTTAAAATAACAGTATGTGGACTGCCCTCAAAATCTTTTCTACAATGAATTCCTTTGCTTACTGAAAGATTCAGTCCCAAGACTTCCTCTGTTCCTCAGATACTAGACATAATCACCCAAAAAGGAATAATAGAGATTAGGGTGTGATTCTAATCTTGTATAATTTGGGTATGCCATTATTCCTCAGTAACAACACACTTGAGTCAGGAAAACCCGGCTGTATACTAGGCTATCCATGGTCCCCTATCACAAAGACTGATCCAGACGGCCCACAGAGGAGGATATCCAGTTGACTGGGGATGGGGAGGGCAGGCAATGAGGAATTGGGGAGAACAACTCATTGTTGGCCCACTAAACAATGTAACTCATTATGGACAATAAAAAATTTTCTTATCTGCTTTTCATTAAATTTTCAATTTTGTTTAATCATGACATTTTTCCCAAATATGTCTTTTCCTTGAAAGACTCATAGACTAAATGGACTTAAAGTGGAAAAAATGCCAAGGTTAAAAAATTGATGTTCTAACATGATGGTACAGATTTGTTTATAAATTTCCATACATCACACATCAGAAATCCATGCCCTCAGTAGAAAGGGATAAATCCTAACATGCCATATAAGGGATTTGGAAAATATTTTATCATGTACTTATCTATGATGTTTGGTTGACATGGAACAGTAACTGTTACATGTTTCAAGGGTGCTAGTTAGGGAAAAGTGCTTGAATGCTTTTCTTTGGAGGTAACAATACCAACATAGCAGGATTTCCTGACAAGCCCTAGTTACTTGCAGAGAAGGTAGTACAGTTGCTAAAACCTAATGAAAAGTAACCAAAGCCACATGCATTGAGATTTGAAGAATTTCTTATATTTATAAAAGTCCTACCACCACTCTGCCCCAGGGACAGTGCTGGAAATGGTTGGCACCAATGAAAGCTGTTAATGGACACTTAGGCAATTTATTTTAAAAGCCAATTGCATCCCTTCATTGCCACATTTGATTGATGATCTGAAGTTTCAGGACAAATCACTCTTAAATAGTTGTGTGAAACAATAAAAAATGCTTTTACAAATATTAGGAAAAGGTGTATTTGACACAATCTTAAAAGTTTGAAAAAATATATATGGAAAGTATCTTCTTTAGACAATGAATAATTAAATGACACTGCTATAAATTAATCATTATTTCAAACTCTTAGTAATAAAACACTATGTTAGTTGCATAGTATTCAAAATCAATAGTGTAGAATAAAATATCCCAGAAACACATTACATCTATATACCTATGGGATCTTGGTACAGATAGCTATGGCTTTATAAATGAGTATTGGGTGATAATCTATTTGGCACTATTGATATAACTAGCCCATTGTTTTGAGAGTAGAAATTTGAATAATTATGAGCAAAAATAAATATCACATTAAGTAAGTCTCTAAAGAATATTTTTGAAACAATGATAAGGAATGAGTTCATTAATAAAACTAAAAAAATAAAAATATATAGTCATAAATTTGACTATACAAAACTTAAAGATTTATTTTCATTCCTTCTTTTTCTGAGAAAGGCTCACCTATGTATTGTCCATGGCCTTGAATCTCCTATGTACCTAAGGGCTGGCCTGGATCTCCCAATCCTGCCTCTACCCCCCCACCTCAGTGATGGGATACAGGTATATACCACCACACATGCCTTTAAAGATATATTTTTAAAACCAAGTATATACCACCACACATGCCTTTAAAGATATATTTTTAAAACCAAGTGTGGTGACGTATACTTGAAATCCCATGACTGAGGCTGTGGAGACAGGTAGATCCCCCGCCAGCCTGGCTAGCCTGGTTAGCAGAGAAGGAACCTGAGAATCCTCAATGTACACCATTAGATGGGTGTACTATCATACAACCGTTAGCAGTAAGGACTTAAGTTTGCATGCAGCCAGACATCAGACCTCAAAAATGCAATGTTATGTGAAAAGAAGAAAGAAGCACACATTTGAAATGGGCTACTTATTCCAGAATCAGGAGAGAACATCACTAGCCTTAAAAGGATTGAAATTCTGGCTTGAGAGATGGCTCAGCAGTTAAGGTTCTTGCCTGAAAAGACTAATGACCAGGGTTCAATTCCCTAGTACCCACATAAAGCCAGATGCATAGTGGCACATGCATCTTGAGTTTGGTTGCAGTGGCTGGAGGCCCTGGCAGGCCCATTCTCTTTCCCTCCCTTCTCTCTCTGCTTGCAAATGAATACCACACCTCCTACTGAGAAAAATTATGTTTTAAAAAAGATCAAAATTCTAAGTATGCTTATTGCTTGCTCACCATTATAAAGACAAAATGCATAAGTTGAGCCATCATAAGTCAGGGGCCATTGGTAAAGATAAAGGAAACCTTACATCATTCAATGCCATTGGCATGCCTTGACCTGTGGAATATGATCAACTTAGTTTTATGCATTCCAGGTACTGGAGAGGAAACTGAGGCCATCTGATAACTTGAAAATCAAATACAGTCAAATTACCCTTGGAAATCTTTAAAGCACAATTAATTAATTAATTCAATGTATCTTTTGTGGAGCACATGCTCTGTGCTGGGCACTGTTCTGGATGCCTGAGATCCAGCATGGAGCAAAACTCAGGCCCCTATCTTGTGGAGTTTCCCTTCCTGCAGGAGTGGACAATCTGTGACAAATGCAATCATTCGAGTATTTACCGGGAATAAAGGTGTGTTTAAAAAAAAAAGAACAGAAAGAGGAATAAGGAGGATCTGGGCACCACTCTGAGCCCAACGGGACAGGTTACCCTAGCTGAAGAATTAGGGTATCAGGCAGCAGAACAATCCAGGCAAACTGACCAGCCAGTGACACAGCTGTGGAGCAGAAGTATGCTTGAGGGACCGAAATGACCAGATAAGTAAGTTAAGGGAGACAGAGCAAGAGGAGAGGACAGAGAGGTGATCAGCCCGGGAGAGGGCAGGTAAAGTAGGGCCTCACAACGTAATTTCAGCTTTTCATTTTCACAGACTATAAAGCCATTTCAGAGTTTATAATGGAGGAATGACACATCATTAGAAACAGACACACATGTAGACTTTGTCAAATTCTGTTTGAAAAGAAAAATATTGCCCTCCCCTCACTAACAACATACAAAGGGGGGGTGGAACCGGGTTGACTCCCAGGCTATCCATAACCCCCTACCACATGGACTGATCCAGTTTGCCTATGGAGGAGGATATCCAGCTAATTGAGGACAGGCTGGGAAATCGGGTAATTGGGAATACCAACATATTATTTGCTCATTCAGCGTATCTAATCATGGATAATAAAGATATAATTTTAAAAAACTTCACAAGTAGTAATGCATTTGACCTTTGCAAGCAGTCCAATGGCAAACAGATAGCACTGTCATGCCATTGTTAGAATGAAAGAAGCGAGGCTGGAGAGGCTTGGCAAGGTGCTTAAGGCTGTAAAACCAGACAGTGTGCCCCAATGTCCACCTACGTGGCTGCTACAGAAAGCTATTTCTCCTGATGGGACATGGGTTTTAGAGGCTGAGAATGGATGCTGCTATTAAGTAAAGTGCTCAAGCAAACCACTATTCCATAAGTCTACCCCCTTGCCTCTCAACCTTGGGAAAGTTCAGCTCTAGAAGAAGCAGATGATGTCATTGGCTTGCTTGCATTCAAGGCCTACAACAAGAACAGTGCTGGTAAAATGCCCATCTTGACCCAATGAAATCATGTTAAAACAACTTCACTCAAGATTCTTTTTGTACCCATTCTTTATACATCACTCTGTCTTTGGAATCTTCAAAATAGCTACTTTCTCAAAAAACTTCTATTATTGAGCAAAACAATAATTTCACTACTTTGTTTCTACATGAAAGTTAACTGCTCTGAGTGATGCCTTATGGAAAATATATAGAGAACTACAACAAGGTAGATATCAGGGACACTTGGAAATAATAATTCAGGCTGTAGTTTACACAGCTGTGAAAGGTAAAAGCAATTCACAAATAACCATTGCAAGGGATATTCAGGATTGTCTTTCCTAGTGGTCCATCAGAACCTCTGGATGTGAATGGTCACCTGAGCTTTCTTGATTCATGATGAGTTATTTGTTAAGATTGGGGGGGTGCATGCCTTTAATCCCAGCACTTGGGAGGCAGAGGTAGGAGAATTGCCTGCTGTGAGTTTGAGACCAGCCGGAGTCTGTAGATTGAATTCCAGATCAGCCTTGGCTTGAGGGAAACCCTACCTTGAAAAACAAAAATAAAACAAACAAAAAATATTGGTGAAGTAAGTAAGCAAAGAATAATTTACCATTCAAGTCAAATCAACAACATGGTACTTAATGATATGAGTGGCCTGTTTCAATGCATTTTAGATCTTACTGGAGTTCAGCCTAGCAGTAATAATGACTTGGTTCTGATGCATTAAGCCCAAGACCGTACTGTAAGAGATAACTCTGTCACATGGGGGTAACTTCAGCAGAAGATGGCTTGCTTCTAGAAGTATTTTCTCTATCACTAAACATGGAAATTTACTAATAGGCATCCACAATAATTTTTAATGAATGAAATAATGAATGGCCAGGTAAAATCAGGCATTGTAGCTGGCAATAAAACTGACAAAATGATGAGCTTTGACAAGAGCACCAAAAGCGGAGTCATCATCCCTAGATTTTAACTCTGATCTATGAAGTCCATGTGCACCTTTGTGCAAGTCCCATCCCTCATCTGACGAATGATGAGGAAATGACTGAGAGGATGACAGGCTGGGAAGGTTTTGTCATGATATTCTATAACAAGAGCTTCCAGAACTTCAGAGTGAATTGACTGAGGACAGGGGTTAGTGTACGGCTGGAAGTGGTGTCATGGCATCCCAGTTTCCTTCATTGTCAAAGAATCTGAAGGAGACAAAATGACCAGCCAAAGCAGTAGGAAAGGTGGCGATTCTTACCAATGTGAACACGAGCCTTTGGCATACAGGACAATGCTACTGACTGAGGCTAGAAGCCAGCAGAGCTAGAGACATAGATCACCCTGAAGCAGACTTTGGCTGAAAAAGAGGGAAACACTGAAGACCCAGAGGAAAGGAAATCAAATCAAGAGTTTCTTTAAGTACATAGCATGCAGGAAAGTTGGAACAAAACGGGCTTTTAGAATCCATCTAACTTAAACACTTAAAGATAGAATGAAAAAGGCCAAGAAATCAGAAAGGAACTTAACTAATGTCACACACACACACACACACACACACACACACAACATAGCAAAACAGCTGAATTCAAGTTCACTGTCATGGTTGTGACTTCAGATAGGAAGCTCACACCCTTGCCTATAATCTTCCAACATAAGTCCATGAATGACTTAACTAGGTCTGAGCATAACTCTAAAAAAAGTAAAGAAAAAATGTCATGAAAAGCTTTAGCCTCTCCTCCAAAACAATCCACATGAACACACATTTTCAAAAGATGCTAACACTCTGAGTTAAGATCCCCTCTTGTATAAAATGCCATAAAAGGCCTCCATCTCTGACTCAGCTCTTACTGAGCAGTGCTGATAGATCTGTCACTGACAGTTTTCTCTATTGGAACAGTTTTTCTAATGTTCTGATCACATCAGGATAGTATTGCTTTTGGCCAAATGCCACTATAATACTAAGAGCAGAGGAGATATGATGTCATCTTTAAAATAAATTGGAAGGATTAAAATAGACCAAATGAGAGTGAATTTCTAAGAGTAAAATGGGTTACTTATTAAGATTGTGTTCATAAAGGGAGTCATTTAATTGAGTATTTCTGGTCATTTTATCTGCAGCAGTATCACTTGGAGTTCTGATATTATTGCAAAATAAAAGATGACAAGATCCATCCTGTAGAGGAATTCACTTGACTTCTTATGTTCTTCTATAAGAAAATTAAAATCACTCTCAAAACTGTCTTAAATGAGTCTAAATTTACAGAGACAGAGAAAAATGTAAGCATGGCAGAAATCTTGAGGTAAGCACCATCTGTAAAGCTGGCCATTGGATTCATAGAAGTTTGGGAAAGCAAGATAAAGTGAAGATTAATACAGAATTTTAGGTTTGTGTTCCAAGCAGCCAGTGTGTTGGACCTTGCTTTTGCTTTTAATATGCATCTTTTAATCAATTATGCTGAGTAGCTGAGCATAACTGATATAAAATTGAATGCACATATGTAAAATTTACAAAATGATTTAAGCTTTGTACATATTTGCAAAATTAATACCATGAGCTAGGGGGCACATACCTGTAATCCCAGCACTGAGAAGCCCAAGGCAAGAATACCAAGGATTTAAGGCCAGCCTGAACTAGATGGGAAGATCCTATCATCTCCAAAAGCCAAGGGATGAGGAAGTCACATCTCATTTCCCAGAAACGCAGTAATACACAATTTGTGCAGTAGATGGCTGAGGTAGCTTTCCATCATGGTGAGAAAGCCCATGGTCACTTGGGTTTTTTGTTTGTTTGTTTGTTTGTTTTTGTTGTTGTTGTTGTTTTCTTGTTGGGTTTTTTTTTGTTTTTTTTTGTTGTTGTTGTTGTTTTGCTTCTGGGAAGAAGCAGGGGGAGGAGAGACAGACAAATATAGCCTTAAAAAGCACTTATCCAGTAACTTACTTCCTCCAACCAGGCTCCATCTCCTAAAGTTTATATCGTTTTCCAGTAGCCAAAGAATGGATTAATTCACTGATGAACTAATAACCCTCGTGATCCAATAACCTTCCAAATGCTCCATCTCTACAAGCTGCTAGGTGAGAACCAAGCCTTCAACATATGAGCTCTTGTTACTTTCTTGTTGCTGTGAACAAATATCTGACCAGAGCAATTTAGGGGAGGAAAGAGTTTATGTTGGCTTATGGTTCCAAAAGATAGAGTCCATCATGATGGGGAAGACATGACAGGAAGGAGAAGGCAGCATCACACAGTATCCACTGTCAGGAAGACAAAGCAATTAGAAAGTTGGACTGAACTGTAAAAATGTAGCAAATAACAATAACAAGGCAATAATAAACGTCCTATAAGTATGAACAACAACAAAAAGAAACCTCTTATGGCTTACCCTCAATGACTTCAACAGGTTCCACAACATTCCCAAACAGCGCCACCAACTGGTGACGAAGTGTTAGAATTGGAATCAACCCAAATGCCTATCACTGGACTAATGAATATCAAAGTTGTGGTATATATACTCTATGGAATTCTACCCAGCTGAAAGGAAAAATGACATATTGAAATTTAAAGAAAAGTTGACAGACTTGGAACAGATCATATTTAGCAAACTCACACAAAAACAGAGAGACAAATGCCCCATATTCTCCCTCATATGTGATTCCTAATCAGGTTAAGCTTGAAAAGTAAGCAAACCTGACAGGTGAATTGAAAGACTGACTAAGGGTGTGGAAGGAATTGAGGGATGGGAGGAATGGGAGGGCAGGGAAGGAGCTTGTATACTAATCTAAACCAATAATGAATCTATAACATTAAATCCTTATTTTCATACAGTAAGTTCTGGAGGAAGATGTGGGCACTGCCTGGCTAGAGAGGGTGGGAGGAAGCCTAGCCTTAAGACAAATGGCTCTGACCTATAACTCTCTGTCCCAGTCATTGGTTACTTCCTACACAGAGCTGTTGATCAAAGAGACACTTGAGGTCCCCAAAACAAGACAGACTTGTGTCAAACCTCTTGAATACCAACCCCAGGCAAAAGATAAGACCCTATTGCTGAAGATACCACAGAATGTCATCACACAACACTGAGAGACCCTGCTAGATCCAGAAAGGTAACCTGTGTAGTGCTGGCAGGCATTACATGAGTGCCAGGGGAAACTGGCCAATGATATTCAGAGAACGCAGAGGTCACTAATATACAACACCTTCCAATATTGCAAGAATGTTGAGGACACCGTTATAGGTCAGAGACCAGCAAGCCAAGAAGTGCTCATCTGTGCAACCGTGGCACTTAACCTAGGTGGGTAATTAATGACTTGCTGATTGGCTAAGAGATCTGCCCAGTGACAAGGATCCCTTAACTGGAACTGGGATCCATGGTAAAATCTTATGGGGACCAAGAGCCTGGGCTCCAAGAGGAAATTCCCACTACCAGAGAGCTACAGAGAGGCTACACCCATTAGAATCTCAACAAACAATGTTTATCTCATTTAACCTATAATGATCTCACTCTGATGGTGATTCTGTTTGTATGTTTCAGAAGACAGTGAGAACCACCCAATTCCACCAAGATATGGGATGATGGCTGACACCCATGCAAGAGATGAACCACCCCTAACATCACAAAACCTTTGAAGAAGCAGAGAGATGAGCAAGAGAGCTACATCCACAGCAAGTCAGATAACCTATGAAAGGGTACTGGATACAGACAGGGATTACCCAACACAGTTCAAAGCAGAAATTCAGAGACTCTCAAAACCTCAGCAGTAAAGCAGACTCAAAACTCACCCACTATGACTCAGGGAACTGAGCAGAAGAAGGGGCGGAAAGATTGTAAGAGCCACGGTGGAAGAGAAAATCCAGAGCCATCACCCCCCTCAGCAACAACACACAAAGAAAAAAACCTGGCTAAAGCCTACCCCATGGTCTGGTCCAGCATTCGCACTGAGGAGGGCCCACAGCGGGTTGGGAACAGGGAGGAGGGGAACGGGGGTACCACAAGAAGACTTACTCAGACAATGTATATAATTATTAACAATAAATAAATTTATTTTTTAAAAAACTAAGTCTAGTGCTCACTTCGGCAGCACATATATTAAAATTGGAATGATACAGAGAAGATTAGCATGGCCCCTGCGCAAGGATGACACGCAAATTCGTGAAGCGTTCCATATTTTTATGTCACCATCATCAACATATATGCACCAAATTTGAGTGCAACACAGTTCATAAAGGAAACCCTACTCAAAAATAAAGCAGAAATAGACTCCAATTCCATCATAGTAGGAAACTTCAACACACCTTTATCAGCTCTAGACAGATCAACCAAACAGAAGATCAGCAGGGACATAACAGAGCTTAATGACACTATTGATCAACTGGGAATAACAGATATTTACAGAACGCTCCACCCCAAGACACAGAATATACAATCTCTCAGCAGCACATGGGACCTTTTCTAAAATTGATCACATCTTATGTCACAAATCTTCCCTAAACAAATTCAGGAAGATCAAGATGGTTCCTTGCATCATATCAGACCACAATGCGTTAAAAGTAGAAGTTAACAATGGAACAGAATCCAGAAAATACACAAAGTACTGGCGCCTGAATAATGTGCTCCTAAAAAATGATTGGGTCATCCAAGAAATAAAACAGGAAATTCAGAATTTCCTAGTATTAAATGAGGACGATAACACATCATACCAGAACTTATGGGACACAATGAAGGCAGTCCTGAGGGGAAAGTT
>PVHP010037555.1:0-17348 GCA_004024765.1 Zapus hudsonius
TAAGAAAATACGCCACTGGGCAGATGCTGATTTCAACTGTCAACATGCGAACTGCGAGGGAGACAGCTTCTCAGAACACACAGGTAAGTAAACACAATGCAAGTTGTTTATCACTTGCAGAGGACACCAAGCCTGTGTCTCAGCTTGGGAGCTTCAATTCTGCTCAGAACCTGAAAATTAGACTACAGCTTGTTTAATTAACGTTTGTTTGAAATGAATATACATTAATTTGGGCATATTTAAGTTTGCTCACCATGGGGATAATGTGTGCTATTATCAAGTAATTTTCTCACCAGAATTGCATTACCGTTTCTTCACACGCTGCTCTTCTTCTATTTGTTTTCTTTCTATAGAATTTGATTGCAACAAGTTAGGCAGGGTGAGGTAGGAAGGCTCAGGAATACGAGAATGGTTAGAAACCTTGGCCTGATTCCACCCAGGCCTGTGCCGTCTGTTTATTTAAGGGCTGTGTTCACCTCACTCTCTGGGTTAGCCAGGTGACCCCAGCCAGCCCTGCCAGGAGGGAGACGCAGTGTGGAAGCTACTGGAAGCTATTGAAGCAGTGTGTCCCCAGGCTTCACACTGTCTGAAGGGCGGGTAGAAGTACCAGAGGAGTAGAGCATTGGTGGGCATGGGGGTGCCCTCCTGCATCCTCCCCACTACCTCCCATCAGCCTCCCAGAGAGACCCCGAGATCCCAGCTCTGATTCCTGTCGCACGCACACCAGTCTGGAAGGTTGTCTCTACTTCACCTCCCACTTCTCTCAACTTCCAAGACAGAGGAAGGAAAATGGCGCCCAAGCGATGCTAGCTTTCAGAGAAGTCATCCGAATATGGGAAAATACTGAGAGGTCACTTCTACTTCATTTATTCACGTGGACACGCTGAAGTCTGGGTGTTAGCCGGAGAAGCCCAGCAGGAACCAGGCAGAGGGAGCCCAGCCCCCTCCCAGCCTCTGGGACTCTCTCTGCTTTTGGCAGAAGACCTTAGAAGGCTGAACTGCAGCATTCCTGGTCCCAAGCCACAGCCTGTGACTAGGTGACCCTTGACCTCAGGGTTTGTCAAATGTGAGCTAGTGACCAATGCTGGGGATCTGAGGAAGCTCACACGGGAGAACTCGGGCTGCTTGTATGGGTTGCGTCTTACCTCACAGCTCTGGTCTCATGGGGCAATCCTCAGGGCAATGGATTTCAGGGCCATTGGTCTGAGCCAGTCTTCTGACCCCACAGACAGGAATCCAGAGCACAGGAGGCAGGGCTCTGCCTGACCCACAGCTCTGCAAGCCCCTGCCTCTCATCTCCTCCGGCTCAACTCCACAGATTTGCCCAGCTCAGGACTGGTAAGCAAGCACCAGGGAGGTGGGCACTTCCTCCGGAAGCTGCTACTCAGGACCAGGACAGATGGAAGAGTGGACATACCTTTGTGGTGTGCTTCAGGACACGATGGAGAGGGACCTTGTGATGAGCTTAAGGTACAGAGCAGATCCCTGAAGGATCTCCCAAGTCCCTGTGTGGGGTTTCTCTCTTCAAATTGGTAAATCCCTGGCACAAGGCCATTACAATCTGAAATTGTGGAAGTGGAGACTGTGGCTGGGGCGTCGGGGGACACATTTGTAATTTGGGTCTAATTTAAGAGGAAATCGTTGATTGCTGAGAGGTATGGCATTTGCAATTTTCAGATTGTGTTGTGAGAATCTGATCACCTGCGACAGTCAGTTCCTTAGGTTCGTCCAAAGAGTGCTGAGATTGGAAAGGAAGGGAGGCCTGGGGGCCTGATGTGGACATGGGGTGGATTATGGCTACCACAGTGGCACAGCTTAGCTCCTGGTAAGACTGGAATGTGACTTGTGTGCCCAAAGCTCCTGTGTTGAAGGCTTGGCCTCCGGCTGGCTCAGCATGGAGGGGGTGGCTGGATAGTTATGGCTCTACCCTCATCAGTGTGCTTAGTACTTCGTGGTTGAATGGGATACTATGAGGCAGATGGAGGTCCTCTGAGTGGGTCCCTGAGGGTTCCTCTGAGGGGCCTACTTGTCCCTGTTCCCTTCCTGCTGCTCTCTGCTTCCCACCTCCCAGGCCAGAGAACAATGGTGCCAAGAGCCATGAATTGAGACATCTGAAACCATGGGCCTCATTTCAGTTGATTTCTCCAATATTTTGCACAGTGACAGAAGCTGATGTCCACAGACTTCTAACCTCTGTGCTGGTGAGACTCAGCCGAGCACAGACCAATCTCTTGGCAGACAGTGGCTGAAGTCATAGTTCCCAGTG
The DNA here is from genome assembly GCA_004024765.1 of Zapus hudsonius. Taxonomy (NCBI): domain Eukaryota; kingdom Metazoa; phylum Chordata; class Mammalia; order Rodentia; family Dipodidae; genus Zapus; species Zapus hudsonius. Next base: position 2,267 of record PVHP010037555.1, read on the forward strand.
ACCCAGTGGAGAGGGGCGGTCAACAGGGTCACTTAAAGTGACAGGCTGGTGGCCAGCATGGTCAGAAGGCAGTATGTGCTCCCTCCCCATTGGAAAAGCCACGCTGAACAGAGAAGAGAAGATTTGGCCGATTCCATCCCAGTGCACACAGAGGACATGAGTGCAGAGAGCACGCAAAGTGGCCTGAGGGTCAATCACTTCGGGGTGGCGGGGTTCACCATAGAGCCCAGCTCCCGAAGAAGACGCTGACTGCCTTGGCCACAGTCACGCGGGTTTTCCTCACCTGTTTGTTCTCACTTCATAGGCAGAAACTCTTCTTGGCTAAGGAATCCATTTTTCCATGAAAAGAAGCCTTCAAGCACTTCAGTGAGTGAGAGGCTAACACTCAGAGCCCCGGAAGGAGCCACAGTGGGGCTGAGGGGGGGCAGGCACATCCGTCCAGAGCTATGGCATCTGCTTGGCACCTTGCAGATGTCCCCATTGCCTTCCTGGTTGTGGCAGCACATGTGGCTACCTGCCCATCTCCCATGTGCCCGTGAGCTTCCCCACTGCACCCTGAACCTCTCAGGCATGGTACACACAGCTGAACAAAACTAAGGCTAAGAAAACCTCTAACAGGACCATGAAGGCGTCACATGATCATATTTCAAATTAGAAATGAAATCACAGGTGAATCTAAAAGCCACAGAGTGGAGCCAGGACTTCCTGCTGGGCCACCATCGAGGCAGGTGTCCACACTCAGTCCCCGTGCTCCACACAGGAGCACACATTTCAGCACAATGGGGATCATGCCGTGCACGTGGTCTGAGGGTCTTCTTTGTTCGTGCAGCGCATATAGGTGGTCTGCTGCTTGTTCTACGGAGAGGTGTGGGTGGACCGAAACCCTCCCGCATCAGACAGAGCTTAATGCAGATGACACGGTGTGGTACCTCCAAGGTCCAGTTTGACAGGGCGCCATCAGAACTTTCAAGTATATTTTAAAACATTCTTTCAGTTCTAAAGAAGTGACATTTTATAGAATAACACATACACAAAATAGAGAAAACCGGGTCACTCAAAACAGGCTTTTGAATAGAATGAACTTAATGGAGTATAAAACGACTTTCTGAATCACCGTCTTCAACCACACTTGGTAAAATCTGTCCATTCAATTACGACACGCAGATATGCACATGTAGACACGTAGACACATGCTTGTGGGAAAGAGAGAGAAAGAGAGAGGGGGAGAGAGGGGTCTTATCTGGAGGATACAGCAGGGAGAAATAAGGAGAAGTAAATACAGGCTGAGTAGCCCTAGAATCGGACTGGGATTGAGAGTCTCATCGTGACCCAGCCTCTTGGTGGGAACAGATGCTAAGGACCCGTCTGCAATTTCAGCAGCCCCGGGAAGTGGCAGGGACCTGAAGGCTTGCTGCCCCATCTTGGTACACAGTAATTTCTTTCTGAGGAGGTTGTGTACCTCCTAGCAAAACTCTTGCAGTGGGGCTAGAGAGATGGCTCAGTGGTTAAAGGTACTTGCTAGGGCTGGGAAATGGCTCATCAGTTAAAGGCACTTTCTTGGAAAGCCTGCCAGCCTGGGTTTGATTCCCTAGTAGCTACATAAAGCCAGATGCATGAAGTGGTGCATGGACCTGGAGTTCCTTTGCAGTGGCTCGAGGCCCTGGTGAATCTCTCTCTCTCTCTCTCTCTCTCTCTCTCTCTCTCTCTCTCTCTCTCTCTCTCTCTCTCTCCTCTATCGTTCTCTATCTCTCTTTCCTCACAAATAAATAAATATTTTCTTTTTAAAAAGCACTTGCTATCAAAGCCTGCGGACCCAGGTTCACTTCCCCAGCCACCCACATAAAACCAGACTCAAAGAGTAGCACCAGTGTCTGGCATTCCCTTTGCAGCCTGGCATAAACACACACATTAATTAATTAATATCTGTTAAAGTGAAAAAGAAGCCTTCTCCAATTTATGCCATCTTCAAATAAATAGCCCTCCTTCACTTCCCAGACAGTATACCTTGGCAGAGCGTTATTCATTCCAGCAAGGGTAGCTCTAGAATCTCAAGTCTACCCTGCAGGTCCCCAAGGAGAGCTGGGAAGTGGGAGGTCGCAGTGGGCACTGGGGAGCTCAGCAGGCACAGTGGGAAGGAGAGTCAGATGGGCTCATCTTCCTGCGGCAGGCAGGCACGCTCCGCTCTGTGGCTGAGCCATGTCAGACCAGCAACAGCTGCTGCTTTGCTAATGAGCTCTAAGTACAAGGAAATAGATCTTCCATCTACAACTGACAGCCTGGCCGAGCGCCTGCAGCCCCGCGTGGAGGCGCATGGAGATGTCAGGCTCCTGAGAACCGTGCCTGCTTCCTAGGACTGAGGTCCTGGCCATTTCCTGTCTGTCGGCGTGTGTTGAAGAGTGACAATCCTAATGTTGCCTACAGAGACGTGCCCCTTCCTTTTAATGGCTGCCATGGTTTTTGTTTTAATTCTGTGCTTGCTAATAAACATATGTAAACTCTGCTATAAAAGCAGGTTAAAACTTCCTTTGTCACCAAACTTGACTTTCAAAGCGGCCCAAATCAAAGATGGAGTCCAGATGGCCTGAAGAAGAGAACAAAGGTTCTGAAGCTTTGCCCACGGTGGGGAGGGTCTTCCCTCAAAGCCCCCCCCCCTCCTGCTTCCAAAGTGCTGTGAAGACAAGACTTCTTCTGCCATGAAGGACATCAGCTCCCGACCCAGCTGTGCTGGCATTTCCTCTGCATCCGGCCCTGTGCCAGACTCGGTGATCAATCAGACCTTGGTCACCTGGTGCCCTCACCTCAGGAGATAGAAGCCAGCAACACAATGGAGACTGTTGAGGAGCAGGACTGGAGAGTGGGGTGCCCAGGAAATTGGAAGGGGTGCTCAGGAAGGTCCCTCTCGTCAAAACCTTCCAAGCAAACACTGAGCCAGGACTGTCCGTGGAAAGGCAGAGGGGAAAAGTGCCCAGGCAGGGGCACAGATGGGGCATGAAGGCTCCGGGAAACCTCTGCAGAGTTACAAAGGCCTGTGTGGCCCATCCAGCTGGAGTGACACGGAAGAACCCAAAGGACACTGGAAGTTGGTGGCACTCGAGCCTCCCCTGGCTCTGTGGAGGCCGCAGCTGGGGTCTGGGGAGGTCATATGTGCAGCCCGCAGCCTGAGCTCCCCGCTCTCATGGATTGGGAAATCACGCCAGCTGTGGATCGGACATTAGATTCGTCAGGAGCAAGGTCAAGGAGAGGGGGTTGGTCACATGGTGGTCTCACCTCCGGAGATGGCAGCTGGGAAGATATCGGTCACCGTGGATCTCGTGAGGAAAAGTGGTTTCGTGAAGTGTGGAGGCCACGGTGCCAGGAGAGTAATATAGGCAACTTGGACGAAGTTGCCTGTGCCCAGAGAAAGGGACAGTGACGAGAAGAGCCTACAATACTCCCAGATGTCCAGATCTGCGAGCCAATGGGTCAGAAACTGGTGGGAGATGCAGAGATGTCCAGGTGATGTCCCTATGGAGAAGACAAGGTTACTCAGATATATGGTCCTGTGACTCCCAGGAGAGGCGTGTCGAGCTAAGCTTGCAAGTACCAGATTCCAGAAAGTACTCATGCTTCCTGGACAAGTAGCCCCTCCACAGAATGTGTGCAAGGACATGGGGACCCTTGAGGAGGGAGACCCAGATGACTCAGGGTGTGTGGAGGGGAAGGAGTCCATGGGGGTATGGAGAACTGTGTTCTGGTGGTTCAGGCAGAGGCCCAGTTTGAGGTGATCGATAAACTCAAAGCAGAGTTAGGATCACCGAGCAAGGACCTATGTGCAGAGAGCTGGCCGGTCTGGCTGTAGGGCCCAGGCATTACTGAGGGGATGAATAAGGCCATGCTTCTGAAGTAAATCCACCCCTCCACCCCAGAAGCCCCCAGGCCCCTTGTGATAACCTAATGCACGTCTCTTCTTCTGAGTTCTCAGCACAAACCAGCCCTGATGCTCAGCTTTGTTGGGAGTGCTTGGGAAAACTATTAAGACATTCTTTTGCATCTGGGGAAACTGAGGCCCAGAGAGGCTGAATCTCCTGGTCACACTCCTGGTGTGCGGCAGAGCTGAGGGAAATGTTTGAAGAAGCAGAGCTGGCTGGGTTTGGATAATTTCACAAGACAACAGGGAAGCATGGGTCCATTTTCAATGTTGGGAGACAGGGACTGCCTGCCACAGACTCTACCTGAAGGAGAAAACCCAGTGGGCAGCCGGTGCCCCACTTACTCCAACCCCAGTGCTTAAGAGAAAGCTGCAGAAAAGCAGACCCAGCCCAATTCCAGAGGATGGAAGTCAAAGTCAGGCTGGTGGCAAAGGGACACAGGCTTGTTCCAGGAGGCCAGTGACCCCCCTATCTGGTGTGGCTCCCCCTGTCTGTAGAGGGACACAGAATTCTGAGGGCAATATCTTGCGCTCCAAAACCTGAGCCTCTCTCTGAACCCAAGTCTGTCATCTGTCCTCAACAGGATCCTCCCCAGCCAGACACACCCACACTGCCCCCAGCTCTTTTATTCACAGCACCATCTGAACAGATGACCTCTGGCTCCCCAGGCAGGTGTGGTACCCTGAGCTTTAGAGGTAGATGTGTATATAGTGTGTGCCCAGCACTCTGCCCTCTTCCCATGCCATTGTGGAAGAGGGCCCTGCAGCCAAGGCTATTGATGGACTGACAGACAGAAACTGACAGTGAAAACAGTGCCCCTGTGCTTAGCGGACAGGGGCAATTCCTAGTGAAATTGTAAGAACTCCAAAAGGTGCCCACGATGGAAAGAAAAATCCCAGTATATATGGAGAATCTAGTGTGAGTAGATTTGGCCCAATAAGGCTGTTTAGGTCAGGGGTAGTTGTGTAAAGTTGATAATTTAATGTAAACATTGGTTATTATGCATATATGTGTATGTGTACATGTATTCTGAGGAAGGCAGGCTCTGGGCGGCTGTGTGAATGGTACGTTTTTAAAGATAATGCAGTGTTCCAAGCACCAGGCTTTTAGGAAGAATCTCGGCCAGTGTACAATGTTCCGCTTTCACCTCTCTGGCCTTAGACTTAATTCCACGTCTGTCACAAGCTGGTGCAAAAGTGCTCAAAGCAGATTTCTCTAAGGGAAAGAGGAAACGCAGCTCCATCAAAAGATCCCCGACATATACTGTGAGATCCTGGTGCAGCCTGGCTGTGCCCCACCTGCAGACCCCCCACGGGTCCCCCATCCACAGACCCAGTAGAAGCCCCCAGGGATCTGGCCAGGCAGCATGCCCTGTTACTATACAACAAGAAGAAAGCCGCCAAATGCTGGCTTTTCCAAGAACAAAGTATGTGAAGAGGAGACAATTTCTGAAAGCCTGAGAATTCTCATTAAATATAGGTCGTATTTGTTTGTTTTGAGACAGGGTCTCAAATACTTCAGGCTAGTGTCAAGTTGACTGTATAGCTGAAGATGACCCTGAACTTCTAATCCCCCTGTTTCTACTTCCTTAGGGCTGGGATTACAGGTGCTACCGCACCCAGTATGTGGTGCTGGGGATTGAACCTAGGGCCTCCCACATTCTAGGCTAGCCCTCTACCAACTGAACTCCATCCCCAGCTCTCAATACATGGTGTTTAAGTGTTTGTCAATCTCTGGCACAAAATAAGCCATCAGTGTTGCCTAAAGCTGGAATTGGGACTAAGCATGAAGGCCCACCCCCCCCCACAGACATGCTTGTTCTCTGGTTGAGACTCCCATTCACAGAGACACAGTCCTGAACCCCAGCACAGCCTCTGTGGCCCTGAGGAGTCTGCAATGCTTGGGGGGGGGGGGTTGAGACTGAGCAGACACAGGCACAGGGTGCCAAGCAGAGGATACAGACAGATACAGACAGACGGTGAGTGGTTGGAGGGAGACTTGGGTCCCTGCGAGGAGCAGAGATCTGGCTGCTTGACCACACCCCTCTCTCTCACTTGGGCCTGGGGAGGACAGCCTGCAGCTGTGATGAGGCGACCAGCAGACGCTCAGATCAGCAGCCCAGGACTTTGAACACTGGGAGTTGCAGCCTGAGCTGAACCTGCGCCAGGCAGGGAACCTCTGGAGGCTGCTGAGTAATTGTGTCTTCACCAATAACAGCAAAAATGTAATTATTCATGTTTTTTTTTCCAGAAAATGCTGTTCCCAGAAAAGTCGTGCTTTCTGCAAGGGAACAAAGCATCGACTGACTAAACCTTTATTTTAAAGCACAGAAATCAAAACAGAGGGTTGACTGCGGTGGATGACCAGCAAACGTCAAAGGGCGGGGATCCCACCCTGTGTCCACAGGGACCCCAAACAGGAGGCTAATGAGTAACTCGGGCTGGTGAATAAAAGCAGGGCTCTCGCTTCCCAGGCAGCCAGAAGAATGCCAGCTCGGCTCCAGAGCAAAGCCGGGGTCATTAGCGACTCTAATGACTTTTCCTCCTCTGCCTTGTAAGATCCTCTTAGTCTCTGGAAACGGTTGGTGCATGCTTGTTAACGAGAGAAGGCTTTGAAACCCGTCCAAGCTTGCTCCACATCTGAGCCATTCATAATGGAAGACTGATTGATGTTTGAGACAACTCCGTGCAGAGGGTTGAAGAGCCGACTTTGAATTTTTAACACTCTCGTCCCAGAGGGAGAACATCTTTCGTCCTCAGATGAGGAAGGGGAGGACACCTCTGGAGATTGCAGGAGACAGGCTCCCCTGCCCGTCTCCACATTAGCATCCTGCAGAGACCCCAGAGCTGCCCGTCTCCCCAGGCCTGACTAAGTTCTTGATTGAATGGCATTGTGAAGAGAAATTTTTCAGAACACTGAAACTGTCATAATTGGTAAGGGTGGTACCACAGGCATCTTCATCATAATTTAGGCCGTAAGTGGTACAATCTGGAGTCTTCGAAGAGCAAGAGTGGCCAGGGGTTCAGAGAGCCAGTGTGTGAGAGGAAACAGGAGGAGCAGCAGAGGGGAGGTCTCCTCCCTGCTGTGCGCCCACTCCACCCCGACCCCACACTCTGTCCCCCCTCCAATTGGTATTGTTGGACTTTTCCTGGGGAGACAAAGAAAGCCTACTCATCCCAGCTAGAAGCAGCAGCAACAGACCAAATCAAGGGTTCCAGCCGAGTCCAGCTTGGGGAAGCTGTGAGCTTCTTGGGGTTCCTCACAGGAGGACGGCTGGGCAGTCAAGAGGTCCCCTGGGCAACACTCTAACCTCCCCTCCCTCCACAGGACAATGGCATCCTCCTGACCTCTGAGGGTCTCCTGTGGGTGACCACAAATGCTCTACTTCAAGACAGTAAAGGTCATGTCTGACCTGGAGAATTCAGCTGGATGACAGGAAACTAGAACCTTCCGCTGCCTGGCCCAGAATCCTCCACGTCCTGGACCCTATCCCACCGCCATGGCCGGTGAGCTGCTTCTTGGTGAAACTCCCTCCTCTGCTTACAGATAAAGCGTTGGATATCCACCCCCGTGAGTGAACCTGACTGCACTCTGACTCTGGACTAGCCTCTTCACCCTCCACAGCCTCAGTTTCCCCTCTGAAAAAGGCACCACCACGCACTGTTCTGTGGCCAGGGTTTCCTCTGCCAGTCCTGCTGATGGAAGAGTTGGGATGGCTAGTGATGGTTGCCCCTCAAAGGGTGAGAGGCCGGTGATGGTGATCACAGCACCCAGCCTGGGAGGCACCCCTCGGCTTTGCTGGGTGCTCATGACATCCCCAGAGCTGAGCCATCTGCTCACACCGATGAGAAATATTCCTGGAGAGGCTGCCTGATGGATTCACGTTCGAGTGGGAAAGCGGAGCCAGAGCCAGACGTCAGCAGGCCAGACACGTCCGGTGTGTCACGTGGTCCTGCCCAAATCTTCCCCAGGGCCTGTGAGAACCACAGCCTCGTCCACAGCGCAGGAGCAGGGCAGCAGCTGAGACTCATTGCCCTTCTGTTTGGACATCCTATTGTCACAAGGAAACAAAGACCAATCAGGCTTCTTGTGTGGGGTTCAGGCTGTGATGGCTCCACCCTTTACCCAGGTTTGGTGTCCTTCGAGACAGAGGTCACGGAGATCTCTGCAGAACATAGGTGACCATGCTGCTGGAGCCTGTCAGGGGCACCCAGAGAGAGGCGATAGCCCCAGTTCTGTCAGAGCGGGGCCACACACTAATCTCTCGTGCTTTCTTCCTCTCTGCCTTTCTCTTCAGGTCTCCTCTCCCTCCTCCTCCCTTCCTCTCTTCCCCCTTTCCGCTGCTTCCCCTATTGCATCTTCCTCCCTTCCTCCTTTTTTTTAAATATTTTATTTATTTATTTTCAAGCAGAGAAATACAGAGAGAGAGAGAGAGAGCGCGAGTGAGCGAGCACCAGGGCCACCACCTTGTGGGTCTGGCATATGTGGGTACTGGGAAATTGAACCCGGGGCCTTAGGCACTAGAGGCAAGTGCCTTAACCGCTGAGCCATCTCTCCAGCCCCCTTCCTCCTTTTTATTTGCATTTCTTTATGCTTCTGTTCATTCACCAATTCAATCTGCTTGCCCATCCTTCCTTCCTTCATTCATTCATTCATTCACTGCTTCCATCATTCTATCCATTCCACAAACATTCAGTCTTCTCCTCATTAACTGACTCCTAACTGCTCTCCCATTCCCAGGGAGGCCTCTCAGATCCTGGGCTGGCGGAAGAGACACCTGGACAGGCCTCCATACTTGTTTCTGTTTGCACGAAGCCTCCAGGCTCACTTTCCAGCAGGACTTCCCTCCTCTGGAGAACGCTGCTGGCTCCCAGCCTGAGCATCTCCACCAGCACTGGGCACAGAGAGATCTGTGTGCCAGGCATGCTTCCAGACTCTTCCAGAAGCTGCCACGGGGCTGGGGCTGGCTTGTGGAGCAGCAAGGGCCTGCTTGAGGGAAGACTTCAGGCTTCTCAGCTGGTGGTCCTTGTCAGGCCTCTCTCCCCTCACTTAGTCTCCAGTGGCTGGACAGAGGAAGCTGAGGCCTCGAGGGGCTCTGTGAGGTCGAAACTGACCCTTTAACAGCAAACAGCTTGTCCAGTGCTTGGCACTTAACACTCGTGCTTAATTGCAAGTACAAATGAAGGGTACTTCAATTATTTAATGCTTCTCAACTTAGATTTGATTAAGTATCTGTTAAGATTTTAACAACGAGGCCCCAGAGCCAAAGGCATCCTTAATGTTTGCTGACCTGAAAATGTGTTTACTCGGTGATGAACACAGCTCTGGGGGCCAGAGGAGGTGGAAGTAGGGCTTGTCTGTGTCCCTGTGACACAGGCTTTTCCAGAAGGAAGTGAGCGCCCCACAGGACAGCCCTGGAGACAGATTTCTGAGTCTGCATCTCTGAAATGTTCTCCAGGGCATTCAGGAGTGCTGCCCCCACCTTCCCAGGCACCCCAGGGAACCATCTTACCTGAATTATCGCTTAAAGCAGTTTTGTGGTGTGGGTTTGTGGTGATGGTGTGTTCTGTTGTTGTCGTTATTTTAACCAAAGGTTAGAATCTGAAAGAGACGAGTCTCCTTTTTGGTCATCTATGTGGTCAGTATCGTCAGAAAGCCAGCTGCCCAATACCCTCTGCTCCTCTGGAATTCAGAATTGGCTCTTCATCAATATGTCAGTTGAGGGGCCTCTCAGAGTTCTTCTCCGAGTCATTGAGTCGCCCTGAGGTGGTTTTCCTGGGCTGGGAACCATAGCAAGCTCTCCTGAGCTGTGGTCCCCAGGATGAGTGCATGCAAGGCAGCCTGGGAGACAGGAGCTTCAGGGTGAAACAGAGCAGTTCCCACACACCTGCTCCCAGAGGTCTTTGCGGGGGGAGCAAGAAAGGGAAGAGAAGATGGGAGACCAGTTCTCCACTACCCGCCCACCCATGGTGGAGAGCCCTGTGGACCCCACTCTACGCAGCAGGGAGGTGGAGGTGGAGGAGGGAAGGAGCGGACCTGAGAACAGCATGAGTTTGGCTCAGGCTCATGACCACACCCAGAGGGAGAGGACAGCAGTTAGGAAGACATGGAAGGAAGTCTGGCCCCTTGTCTTTGGGAGAGGCATCATTCAAGCAAACATCTTTATCCAATGACCCGCCAGGCCCTGGAGATGCATCACGAAAAAAGAATGCCTACAGTACAGGGTGGGCTGCAAGGAAGAGCTGGAACCCTAGGGGAAAATGTACTCTGTGGACCAATCCATCCAAGGACTGGTCAGTACCATCTTCTGGCTCACACCTGACAGATGCAAGGGGCTCCACACTGAGGGGGTGTGCTGAGCCAGCCTGGTGGGGTCGACCGGAGCAACTAAAGCCTGCAGGGGCTGGGAAGCTAGACCCTGCCAGAGGGGCCCACGGTGGTGCTGGGGGTTCCTGATCTTGGCTGGGGCCCAGGCGAGCAAACAGTAGGCCAGGCGAGCTTCCTGGATGCAGCGCCGAGGCCTGTGGAGACTGAAAGGCATATCGAATCATTTAAATGGACACTCAGCTCTAAAATCCCTTCTTGCATAAGTTTGTTTAACATTCTCATGTTTTCCTGATTCCTCTGGTTCTTCTCTGTGGTTCTGTGAGAGCGGAGGGCTGATTAGAGCTGTGTCCTGCTGCATGGGGCAGGTGGGCCCAGGCCCATGAGGCGGAGAATGGCCTCAGTCACTTTTTTAAAAAAATTTATTTTATTTATTCATTTTCAAGCAGAGATAGAGAGAATGAGAGAGAGAGAGAGAGAGCACACCAGGGCCACCACCTTGTGGGTCTGGCTTATGTGGGTCCTTGGGAATTGAATCCCGGGCCTTAGGCTCTGGAGGCAAGTGCCTTAACCGCTGAGCCATCTCTCCAGCCCGGCCTCAGTCACTTTTCCATCTGCAGGTGAGCCCCTGGCTGCTGCCCCTCCACCTGAGGGGTGCTGGGCCTCAGCTTCCCCTTCCCAGAGGGAGGAGTTCCGATGCCTTAGTGGTTATCCACATACTTGGAATGAACTGGAGCCCATCTCCTGGACAGCCTGGGCTTTGTCTCTGCGCAGCTTCTCTGCCTGGGGCTCCTGTCACTCACTATCACCGGCTGAGGCTGGGTGCCCACTGGTGCTCTAACGCCTCCCATTAAAACACCTGCAGCTAATGGCACTACTTGAAGTTCGGTTGGAAATTGGAGGAACTTTAATGTCTGCATCACCAGACCCAGCGCAAGAGAAAAAGACGGTCACGTGACAGTTCCAACTGCAGCCTCACTGTGCTCTCAAAGTGTTCACTTGCAGCCCCTGCAAAACTGAGTTCAATTCTTATAGTTTTTTTTAACACAAAGTAGAAGGTTTTAGGCAATGGATTCTGTGTTTTGCATTTTAAAACAAAAATCTCTGGTGGGAGGCAGAGCTGGCCTTCCCTGGGCCCTGCCATCCTTCATGCTCTGGGTCCTGTGGGGTCACCACCACCTGGAGACATTTCTCATCTGGTGCCCCCCACCTCACATTATCGAATTTCTCCTTGGGGACTGCAGGAAGGACGGACAGGTAAACTCTGCAGGGCCCAGAGGTCATGGGGCAGCCAGGGCGTAGGCCTGACAGCGCAGACAAGCTGAGGGCCTCGGATCTCCCCAGAAGCTCTTTTTTTTAAATATATATTTATTGTCCATAATGAGTTACATTATTTAGTGGGCAAACAATGCGTTGTTATCCCGAATTCCCCAATTCCCCCCCTCCCCATCCCTGATCAGTTGGATATCGGGGAGGACCCAGAAGCTCTTTGTCTTCCCTAGACCTCTCCCTCCTCTTCTGCTTCCTTCCTCTTCTACTCCGCCGACCTGGAGCCCCTACCCAACTATGCTGTGTGCTTTTAGTGGGAAAAATATGGAGGTCCCAAGGCCATGGACATTGTCACAAGGATGGCCATCCACCTGGGCTGCTGGAACTTAGGAAAGACACCAAAAAGCAGGGTGCCTGTCAAGCCAACTGTCCAGCAGAGGTAATGACAAGGTCTCAGAAGGGTATGGCCTGCTCACTGGCTCTGAGCTGACATCACTCAGGAAGAGGGTCACTACAAGTGCCCCTGGAGACTGGGAATTAGCGACCAGTCCCTCTGCTGGCCCTGGATTCTGGAAAATATGCCCTAAACCAAAGCAGCAGTGGGTATGGCTTTTCAGGGAGGATGAGGACAGCTCTCTGTGAGGGGAGGTGAGCCTCTGGCGGGGGCAGGGGAGGAGCTGGGAGAGGCCCACTAGAGACTTTTGTGCTCTGAGAGGGAAGGAGCCAAGCCAGCAGGGCACAGGCTGGGAAGCAGAGGGCACTGCCCAAGCTTCCTCTTCAGAGCTGCATGGGAGGGAGGACAGACAAGAGACAGCCCAGTGCGTGAGCCAAGAGGACCCCACAGCATAGCTCTCCCTGTCCTCATGGCCGCAGCTGCTGCAGGTCTATCCAGCAGACACGCCGGATGCAGCAGGAGAAAGGAAGAAAACGGAGGGACAAGATGGAGAAGGACACTGAGGATCCTGTCTTCCTGTTCCTGAGATGTTACCAGAACTTCCCACATCTACCAAGGGTGGCAACTAAAATTGGTTCTTTTTGTTGGTTTGCTTTTTGTTTTTCCTGGTTCAGGGTCTTACTATTAGCTACCTTTCTCATTGCTGGCAAAGGTCAGTTTAAGGGAGGAAGGCTTGATTCAGCTTACATGGCCAAGTTACAATCCATCATGGCGGGAGTCATGGTAGCTGGAGCTTGAAGCAGGCCTGGTCCCATTCAGCCACAGCGAGGAAGCAGAGAGTGGCAAATGCTTCTACTTTTACAGTCCCTAACCCTGGCCCAAGGCATGGTGTCACCCACAATTAAAGCGGGTCTTTATGCCTCAATTAACCTATAACCTAATCAAGGTGACCCCTAACAGGCATGCCCAGGGGATCACCTGTCTAGATATTCCCTCCCAGGAGTTTCTAGGTGCTGTCTATTTGACAATCAATAGAAAACATCACCTGCTTGGTACTCACTATGTAGCCCAGGCTAGCCTGGAACTCAATCCTTTTGCCTCAGTCTCCCAGTGGCTGGGTTTCTGGTGTGCCTCCCCACAATGCCTGGTCACTATCGTTCTTGAAATGAGTGTGCACACCTGCCACCTTAGTGCCCCAGCCTTCCAGGACTGTTGTTAACCCAGGCCCAGATGTGTGCAAGGCACACACAGCGAGAAGCATGGTCTTGGGGAGAGTGGGAGTGGGTTGGGGGGCCAGCCAGCAGTCTTCCCTGGAAGGAACTGCAGGACCTTGTCACCCTCCGGCTCCTCACGGCCATCTTTAGAGAGAGTGACGCGAGTTCCTATAGCAATCCAAGGCCACAGGAAGCAGTCAGGCAGCCTGGCTCTTTCCCTTGGGGGACTCCTCCCCTGCAGGTGTGGCCAGGCTACCAGGCATTGGAAAATATGCTTCACGATTACCTGAGAGAAGTCCCAGGGACCTATTGGAAGTGAGCTAAGGAAATGTCAACGCCATTCATCTCTAATGAGAAAATCAAACCCTTCGGCATTGTTACTCTTTGGGATTATAGAACACACTGCTTGATATTCTGTCGTTTTCAAATCAAATGAGGAAAGATCATTACGAAACCGAGTAAGGTCTAATTTGCCTGGCCCGGGTCTCCAAGAATGCATCTCCGCCATCTGTAAATCAGCTCGCTGGTGAGTCGCAATGTCGCCATTGTGATGTATAGCTCAATAATGCTACGCCAGCTGGCAAAACACATTTTGGGGATTCGGGCTGTGTAAGTTAGATCAAGAAGTTATCAAGATTGATGGTGTGATAGGAAGCTGCGAGAGAGATTTGATAAGAGGCCAAGCCTTTAGTGTGTACGCGCACGTGTGTGTGTGTGTGTGTGTGTGTGTGTGTGTGTGTGTGTTTAAAGGCTATCAGCAAAGGTGCTGGCACATCCGGGGGTCATAATAGGGAGTGAGAGAGATCATTGCTCAGGTTAGAAACCCTTGGACACAGACAACCTTTGAACTTTCATAATTTCTTGCGACCCCCCCCTCCTCAAGCCTTACCTCAATTTACCCATCTGGCATTAGGTCAGCTTAGTCCCTTGACTCTGAGCTCTGCAGGGCTGGCGGGGTGATGCGGTGCATGGCACAAAGGGGTACTTCAGCCCTTCGTCTTCATGGCATGTAATTCAGAAAGAACTAAGGACATGATGAAGACCTTCCAGGGACACCGGAGTGTTGGCTCTCCCCAGGTCTTCAGGAAGATGTGCTAAAGGCATCCCCACTGTGGGGTCAGGCGACATTCACAAGCCATCAACTGTGACAGAAAGGCAGACAGACGCTTCATGATGGGGACCATCATTCACTCTGGGAATGATCTTCCGAGGACGCCTTGCGTCAGATACCACTTTGGCATTGGGAAAACTATTTTCAGTCAGGGGCGGAGAATAAAGCTCCTCCACCATTAGCTCTAAAGCACTTTGCATATTTTGCATAACTTAATTAAAATGTAATTAGAAAGATGTTTCAAATATAAATTTAAAATCATAACTATTTCTATCATCTCTTAAAATAGTTGCACGTTATTATTTATGATTGTATTGACGCCATATGCCACACCCGAGAATTTTGTGTTCTGAAGAAAAGTTCTTGATAGGATTCCCAGGTTTTGTTCTCCTGAAAGTAAACTCTCTGAAAGACCCAAATCTGATTCTGAAAGGCCTCCCAGCTTACACCAGCCCCGCAGAGCACATTCCCTCAGGAATGTCTCTCAGCAGGCGCCTTTCCACCCATCCCATGGCACTGGTGATCAGTGAGGGGACTTTAGTCCACTGTGCGCTCCTGCAGCCCACAGCTCGAGGAAGCACTGTGGAGGGACAGTGGCCTTGCTGTCCCAACACAGGCAGGACTAGTGTGGGTTTGTTATCTAACACACACACCTCAGTCATTGAGGCAACTGTACTGAAGCCCTGGCATTGCTTTCAGAGCCTTGTCTGAAGCCCTGGCATTGCTTTCAGAGCCTTGTCTGAAGCCCTGGAATTGCTTTCAGAGCCCTGTCTGAAGCCCTGGCATTGCTTTCAGAGCCCTGTCTGAAGCCCTGGCATTGCTTTCAGAGCCTTGTCTAAAGCCCTGGAATTGCTTTCAGAGC
>PVHP010037556.1:0-17279 GCA_004024765.1 Zapus hudsonius
ATTTCAGTGTGCTTGGAATTTTAAAACCATTATGAAGTCTTTTCTAAATTTGTGTGGTCACACTTACAAACACCTAATATTTATATCCTTTTATGATTTATGGATCATTAAACCACAAACACCCAGATAATAAGAACTACATTGCACATGTTGTTATGTTCCCACTTAGCCTGCTAGGCAGTAAATAACAATTGGTGAAGGTATAATATTTACTACATAGCAGTAAATCAGAGCTGTTACATACGGAAGCTAGGAGCATACTGCAGACAGCATAATATTGTCTCATCATGAGTGATCAGTAAGATCTATTTAATAATGAAATTTGTAACTAAATTAAGCCTTCCATGATTTAGTCTATAGTACATTCTCTGTTTCATCTGTATCTATTTCCACCTGAGTGTGTTTATATATCATGGTCATACATTACTGTGATTTGGGGGAACTTTTTCTCAAATAAAGTCAACTCTTTTTTTAAATTTTTATTGCCCAAAATTGGATACATTGATTGAGCAAATATTGTGCCCATATTCCCATTTTCCTCGCCCCTGTCTCTAATCCACTGGGTATCCTCCTCGGTGGGCACACTGGATCAATCCATGTGGCAGTGGGTTATGGATAGCACAGGAGGCATCAAGGTTGCCCCTGTTTTATGTATTATAGCTGAGGGGGTAATGCCTCTGGGTAATCTCTCCCACCATGGCTCTTAAAATCTTTTTGCCCCCTCTTCCACTCAGCTCCCTGAGTCATGGAGGGTGAGTTTTAAGTCTGTTTCATTGTTGTTGTTGTGACCTTAAAAAGTCTCTGTGTTTCTATTTTAAGTTGTGTTGGAAGACATTGGTGTCTGTCTCACTGACTTATCCTGGGTTGACTGATTGGCTATGATTACAGGTCTCTTTCTTGCCCCACCACTGTCTCAATTGCTTCACTTGGGGGCTTACATGATGGGCCTGGACTACATTACACATACAGTTATGTTCCTAATTAGCCTGCTATGCAGCAAATAATAATTCGTGAAAATATATTGACTACAAAGCAGTAAATCAGAGGGGTTACATTGGGAAGCTAGGAGCATACTGCAGACAGCATATTGTCTCATTATGATTGATCAGTAAGATCTATTTAATAATGAAATTTGTAACTAAATTAAGCCTACCAAGATTTAGTCTATAGTACATTTTCTGTTTTATCTGTATCTGTTTCCACCTGAGTGTGTTTATATATTGTGGTCATACATTGCTGTGATTTGGGAGAACTTTTTCACAGATAAATTCAACTGTTGACCAATACATACCTTAGTTGAAATTTGGTATCAAGTAATCAAGGAACCTTGGCTCACAGTCAACTCCAACATTCTACATTTATTTTTCTGTCCAGTCTACAAGCTAAATGAGTTTTTAAAATTTCCTTTGTTGTTCCATGACAGGAATTGAATCAAGGGGCTCATGTATACCACATAAATATCCTATCACTATGCCATATACCTTGTCTACTAGAATCTTAAAATAATAGGAGTTCAGTAGTTGTATTTTAAATGCTCATGTATTATCAGTGACTATATAATCTTTTAGATTTTGTCTCTTGGCCCCATAGACATATATTTATCATCTGGTGCTTTTTAGTAATACATAGCCTATTTCTGCCTTATAGTTCAAATACCAAAGTCTTCCCAGTGAGAACAGAGTTTTCCTATAATTCTTCCTTAGCTTGCTTCTAATCTTATTAGTCTCTCATTCAGAGAACCTTGCCTATCTGTATATGTAAAATGATCAGGCATACTTAGCCAGGTTTTAGCTAGATATTGTTTTATATGCTATTGCTGACAATGAATAATCAATCATGTAGTGTCCACTTGACTATCATGACTATAAATTTATACATATTAATACTCAGGTGATGGGTGATAGATAAAAGAAAATGAGATGCACATGAAATTGTTATTCATATCTTATATTCATTTACTCACTGTTGCTAAAAACTAAGCCTACACTTTAAGTAATGTTATTAATATGTTATATATTTTTATAACATTATAATATATAAAATTATAAAATATGACTGTTTATGCATGTTGTTTTGTGCACTTTTAAAATATCAAATTCTTAAATTAAAAAAAAACCTGAAAAACATAAAAATAACTGAATCATGTATAAATTTTCTTACAATACACAGAAGAAATGCTAACACTGTATTTCAAGAAATTCAAATTGACAATACTAATATCCCAGGACAATGACAAGGCAGAAGAAAACACTTGTCAAGGGCTGTGTGTGTAAGAGAATACTGAAGTTATTTCAGTCCATCAAGAGAAACTGATGTACACAAATAATCAATAAGTTCCAACCAGCCTGGAAAATTGTATTATAAAAGTTATATTATAATGAAAAGATGTTGGGGCCTAGAATTGAACACATCAGAAAGAGACATGTAAAGAAAAGGCAGAAAGGTTCTATGTGGTCAAAATTCTTTAACGTTTACTCTTCTGATCATTCATAAGAAACATGATCAAACCAAGAACCTGGACAATAATGTGAGAGCGAAATAAAGAAATCAGTATATGCATTAGAGACATTGAATTTCTTCACTTCCTAGGAATGGATCAAAAGTGATATATACAAAGATATAGTATGAAAACCTGTGACAACTTTATTAGTAGTTCTTAAAAGTTGGTAAAACAGAGTTTATTTGCAAGAGCTCAGTAAGTAGTCATTTGCTATGCAGACTACTCTGCTATGACTCTTAGGTATTTATGAGTAGATATTAGGTATTATTTACTTGTATATCCTGCCTTATCATATTGGCATATATTTGTTTCTTAGTCCATAATTTTTAAATGAACAAAAAATAAAAAAAATTGAAACAGTGAATTTTCAGTAACCCTTTCACTAGCCTTATTCTGAAACTGAGATATGCCCTTCCACATTTAAAATCCAAGTTAATATTCTTTTCTTAAGCATAATTTATTTTAAAAAATATTTGAAATGAAACTATGAAGAATCAAAAGAGTTATATAGTAAAGACTAAAGTATGGTTGCTACATTAATTTTAGAGTGGAGAATAATACCTGCAGAAGCACGTACTTCGTGCAAAGGGCTTTTGAATCATTTGGTTTGCAGGGATGCTTTTTTCTTTTCTGTTATTAGACACATCTTAGTGGGGGAACTATGAGCTACTTTAAGTGAGGGGGGATAGAGAGAGAAATAAATCAAGTTATATGTTCTCTACAATTTAAAAACACAAAGGCTAAATGGGATATTAAGTTTGATAATGAAAACTTTACCTTGATGACATCAAAAGTCTTCACATATTATTTAAGACCTAGCACTTTAAAGTTATATTAACATGTTTGGACCTTGTCAACACTATGAGCAAATTCACTTTAATGCAATAACCATAAAATGGATTGATGGATGCAAAGTATTTAAGCGTTTGAGTAAGAACCATAGTTAATTCAAATCCTACATTGTTACTAGCAGAATGACCTGTAATAAAAGATTTTCCAAAAACATTACTTATCTATAAGATGGTTACAGTTGCAGTATATATCAAAATATTGAAAGACATACAGGTACAGGACTTAACGTGGTGAATGTGCATTATTTTACACAAAATTATGAAACATTTTTTCTCATAAAAAGAAAGATGTCATTTTATACAAGATGTAAATAATTATTGGCATCTTCTTTAGAAATATATGGTTTCCTTACATCATCAGTGTTTTCACATAATGTTAATGAATGCTTAACAGCCTTTGAGATGCCTCCAGCAAATGCCTGACCTACTTATTAGGAAGGGAACTCCAATAATCTGGCCTTTACAAAGGCTCTGTTTTTCCTGGACAGAGCAAACTGCATAATTAGTACTTCAGACATTGCTATAGAACGTTTTCAATTACATTAAAGTACTACAGTCCTTAAAATTGTTAATTGGTCACCTTTTGTAAATTTATTCTTTCTAGCATACTAAAATGTCTGAAATATATAGAATACATTTTATGAAATATGTTTATAATGTATAAATGAATCAATCATCATACTTTAAAATATCAGTTCAAGATCATCTCCAATAGAACTGTACAAATAAGATAAAGCTAAGACAGTTTTAGTATGTGTCTTCAAGATGTTAGTGGACGCACTCAGCGCCAACACATCACTTCTGTGCTCTGTGATATTCAGTTATGTCAGAATCAGATACAATGTAGTGTCCCATTCTGATGATCACATTTTACAGGGGAAATTGTTAGAATGGAGACTCCAAGGCAAGAGGCCACATTGGATTCAAAGTGTGAGGGAAATTAAAGAGGAATGGTTGAAATATGTCAGCGTGAGAAGTTTCTCAAAAGGCTCTGAGAGCTTAACCCAAGTGAAAAGATGTTTGTGAAGAGAGACAATAATTATTACTGTCCTTTTAGAGGGCAGAATAGGCATCAATACATGAATGTCATATATTTTTGTGTTAGGAAATGGAAGGGACAGTTGGGAGAAGGGTTGTTTGTCTGGTGACTGGCAGGGTTTCTGATGGCCACCACTTGTTTCTTGTGTAACACTGCTGCTTCATTTGGGGGATGGATCACTACTATAGATAGCCATAATCTTTCACTGTCTCTGATTTTGTAGTTCTAGACTATTAAGCAACATAAGTTTACAAATTTAGGGATTTGTGTACCTTAAATCAGTAAAATGAAAACATTTCAAGAAGTGACCCTGATATTTGAAGATTTGTTCTAAATGTAAGAGAATAATTATTTTGTGAAATTTTGGAAAAAAAAATACATGCAACACTTTTTAATGAACTAGTCTTGTATCTAGATGACTACTGAAGTCTCATAAAAGCACTCTTTAAAAAATTCTACAATCATGAATAGTGTTCTTTTCTGAAGCTGAAAAATCATGTTAATTTTAGTTAAACTGTGTCTCCTAAGAACATATGCTTTTCATTACAAAGTTTGTGGTTTTACTTGAAACAGTGGGGAAAGATTAGTGGTTATGTCTTTTTTTTTAATGGATGCTTTATATTGCTCTTAGCAGCACCAAATAGGTTATGTCAGGTATTTGCACACACCAGTATTAGGTAATAATATAAGTAATAAATACAGAGTTCATGTTTCAGGAAGATGGAAATTTCGTTGACTCTATTTCCATTATGAATTATTAAATAATTTTGTCAGAATATTTACTTTTCCTACACTATTCAATGGAAAACCTTATCAAAATTAGAATGTGGCCTTTGATGTACAAGTGGATAGTAATTTTCAAATTACCAAAGTATTTTTTTTTGTTCTAGCATTTCCTAAAGATAATATCTGGGTAATTGTGTCACAAGGCTTTTTGTTTAAGAAAAGTTCCTCTTTACACAAATGTAAAATTGATTGGTAGAGAATTAAAAAAATAATGAAAGTTTGGAAATGAATATTTAGTTTTGCTATAATAGATATCTAGTATTATTCTGCATTTATGGTAATTTTATATTCATTCATTACTGTGAAGTCTGTATTTTGAAAGGTCATGATTAGTAATCAAGTGTTTTCCTGTTCTACCACTCCTTCTCAGGAGAATTCAATGAGTCAGTAGTGTTAACAGAGAACCCTGAATCTTTATTTTTCTCGAAACTTGACTTCATATTTGTTTTCATGATGATGTCTTGCCATGAGGGAAAGAGAGAAAGAGAAAGGGAGAGAGAAAGAGAGAGAGAGAGAGAAGCATTTCAGAGATATTTTTGCAGTGAATCTTCACTTCAAGTTCAAAGGAAGTCAGGTATCTCTCTTTGATATGCCGTTGTCAGAGCATAACTAGCTTATATTCATATGCAAGTACTTAAAGCCACATCACTTTATTAATATAGCAGCCCCTCCCACTCATTGATAACATGTTTATTTACACATGAGAAGTAGTATATTCCCAATACATTAGGCCTTCAGATAAAGGCCTAAAGAAAGTGGACAAATAATTGTCCCCAAGTTTATGTTGACATTGATTTTAAATAAACTAAGGTTAGCTCATTGGCACATTATGTCATATTTGTGTTTTCGCTGGTATGGAGCTTTGGTGTGATTGCAAGTTCTCAGCGAACAGGGCCATTATCTTATATTCTTCAAACTTCAGCAGCCCAGGACAATCTCTGACACATGAGAATATTTATTGAAGACTTGTATGATTTCCATGTGGATTAAGCTCACATGTATCTCCCAAAATCATGATGCATGTAGTACTTACCACATGGGTCAACCTAAACATTTAATTATTTCCATGATAGGCTGGACTGGTAAAAAAAATACATATATATATATATATATATATATATATATATATATATATATATATATGTGTGTGTGTGTGTGTGTGTGTGTGTGTGTGTGTGTGTGTGTGTAAAATATATGTAATAAATCTGTTTTGAATTGAGTTTAGTAGTTTTCCATTCTATACTGGGTCTCTTTTTCATAATTCAGAACCCCTTTGTTTGGTAATATTGTGAAGACTATTTCAACATGGGCTGTCCATACATCATGAAGGGAAAGGGAGATAGCAAGAAGTGATGGTATATGTTGCTACTTTGGAGGGAACTTTTTCTTCCTTCTTGCCATAATAGAGAGATTTCTTCCTGACAAGATTGAAATGCATTGTCAAACCACCAGGTAGAAATTTTGTATTCCTAGTCTGTATTTCCTAGTGATTTCTTAAGATTGAGTTATTAATATGTTAAAAATATCACAAGTTAAAATGCCTTCCAACATGCCATCAAAAATGCCTTTCAAAGGAAACATTTCAGGTAATGATATGATCTTCCCACTTCTCCCAATACACAGTGTTCCTGTCCAGACACTAATTCCCACCTGCATCGCTGCTCACAGAGAAGCGCTGTGTTGATGAAAGCTATGGGTGCTCACCTGTTAACACAGCAACAATCCATTGTTATTCCCCACATCCATTGTGTGGATAAAAAATAAGAAAAAATAGCAAGCAAGAAAGATTTAAAAATAGATATTATAGGAATGAGTAGATGGCTGATCCATTAAAAGTGCCTGCTTGCAAAGCCTGCCAACCCAGGATTACATTTACCAGAAAACACATAAAATCAGACTCATAAAGTGGTTCATGCATCTGTGGTGTGCATCTCCAAGAGGTCCTGGCATTTCTTTCTCTCTCTCTTATAAATAAAATCTAAGAAACATGTTACAGATGAACTATTATGCAGAGATAGTTATGCTTCTTTGATTTGATTATGTATATTTATGAGCATCATACTCAAGATATATAACAAGAATCTACAGTCACCTAAGTCTTGAATTTCTGGGTAAGCAATGAGTGTCTAGTATTAACATAGTGGAGTTTCAATTTCAGTGGTATGGACAGGGTGGTGTGAATTATAATAGATCAGAAATGACTTTGTAAGATGATATGCCTGGTACTGAAAATCTCATAAATTTTATAAGATAAAGATCATGCAATACCAAGAACAGATTCTCCATATTTAGAAAGGAAAGGAGCAACAAGAACTCTGTAGCAACACTGACAGATGTTCCCAAAAAGCCACCTTTCTCTTTTACTTCCTCTCTCTCTTTCTCTCTCTCTCACTCTCTCTCTCTCTGTACTAGTCTTATAACAGAACATAAGTTTAGGTATTTTGGGTTCTAGGAAAATAAAAATTAAATTTTATGTTATTGCTGTGTGATTTCTACAATTTAAACAACATTAGATTACATAAAAATAATTTTTCATATAATATAAAACAAAATGAATTCATTGTCTTCTATATATTCTCTATGAACAATTGTGAATGACATGCTCATTTTTCTCAGTTTCAATTAAGCTTGTGTTCAGGCAAGGAAAATTGATGCTACTCATATACTGGTCAATTAATTATACTTTCAGCCTATTTAAAAAACACATTTTATACTGAGTTAAAAGACTGATGACGGGGGCTGAAGAGATGGCTTAGGGGTTAAGATGATGGCCTGCAATGCAGAAGGACCTGAGTTCAATTCCCCAGTGCCCATGTAAAGCCAGATACACAAGAGGGCACTTGTGTCTGGAAGACCTGGCACTCCCATTTTCTCTCTCTCTCTCTCTCTCTCTCTCTCTCTCTCTCTCTCTCTCTCTCTCCCTCTCTCTCTCTCTCATAAATAAATAAATAAAAGTCTTTTAAAAAAGACTGATGACAGTATTCATTTGAAGTTATCAAATCTAATTTATTTCTTTTCTCGGTGTTTTTATACATGTTCTGTCATTTGACTGAAACATGCATTTTTGCTTCATTGGCTTTCAGGTATTATTGCCTTTGTTCCCTGTAAATTATATTTTCATAATTTGATCATTTCATCTCTTGCTTATTTCAATTTGTTTTTCCAAAGAGTAAATAAACACATGGAAACATTGAACCCAACTACTTTTTTCACTATGGTTTGTATATCTAAATTCTAATCAAGTATCTGGTAAGTACCCAAAATAAAACAAGTGTTTGTGACAAATAGTACATTCATAGATATGGCACATATCAGAGCACTGAATTAGAGATCAAAGACTTCACCTTACTCTTCTAACTTCTTTCTATCTATATCTATATCTACATCTAGCTATACCTATATCATCTATATCTATATCTATCATTTATATATAATCTATATCTCTATATCTATTATCTATATTGATATCATCTACAGCTATCATTTATATCAAATCTATATCTATATATCTATTATCTCTATCATCTATATCTATCATTTATATCTAATCTATATATATATATATCATCTATAGGTGTCATTTGTAAACTGGAACAGCAAAGCTACTCCTGTAGGGTGGATATGGGGAGTAAAGATCACTGTGAATGGGAGGCACTGGGTAAACCATATTGCTGTGGTTGTGTCCATCATGGTCTTGGAGCCACCATCTTTACAACTGTAAATTTAGTACAAGTGTAACTGAGAAGGCAAATTATGCTTTCTATCAGTTTTTTCTTAACATAGAGAGGTATTAGCACAAATTTGTTGAATATGCATTTTCAAAAAGGATGTTCTCTGATACTAATCCCCATGAATCATATTTCTTTATTTTACATGTTGATAAATCTGTATAAGTGTGATGGTTTGATCCACAAACAAATGTGTTCTGAATAATTGATCCCCAGGTGATGTCAGTTTTGAAATTGAAACCTAGCTGGAGCTGTTGTTGTAGGCAAGTTTATGGGCATGATAGCCAGCTTCCCCTCGCTGATTTTGGCACAGCTTCCTGCCACTATTTGCAGTGCTGTGGTGGAGGAGATCTTCACCCTCTGCTCACAGTGTCATTTTCCCTGCCATCATGGAGTTTCCACTACAGTCTGTAAACCAAAATAAACCCATTGGACCCATCAGCTGCTTTTGGTTGAATTCTTTGTTTTAGCATGAAGAAGGTTGTCTACAACATTTTTGGTATCAGAAAAAATAAATTTGTAGCTGCTAAAACCCTGATTCTGTGGGTTTTGGCTGTTTGGAACAGATTTTCAGGAGGGACGTGGATGGATTTGAAACCTCAGCCTAAGAGATGCATTGCAGTGCTGTAAGTACAGCTTGATGGAACATTCTGGTCATAATTGAAAGACCTGAATGCAGTAAGAACTATGAACTGTCAGGTTTGGCTTATGAGGGTGAGAAAGAACTTAGTCAGGACTGAGCCAGAAGCAGGGTGCGTGAGAGGCTTGCTACATTCTACCTCCCTGTGACCTGAGAACTCATGCAGGCTTGCTTTACATAGAGATGGACTGGTGTGAGCAGATGGAGACAGCACAGAAAGAAAGATCTTTGGGTCCATTCAGCTGCAATCGTTTGAGAGATTATAACCATTGAGACTGGGCCAAGTGACCAGCACTGGGAAAGCAGGAAGAATGTGGGCTCTTCTGAAGTTGGGGACCTGAATGTTGGCTCTTCAAAGTTGCCTTCATTCACCCCTGGATTAACAAGTTTGTATCCCACTTGGTACCATGAAGTATAGCAAATTTAGGAGAGTGGGTCACTGTATGTGAGACACAGTTTTGTTTTTTGGAAAATGGCCATTGGCAGTGTGAAGCAGGTGTGTTTGATTGCCTGTTAGGAGGCCTCATGGAGTCATGAGGATGAACCATTGCAGTGGAGACATAGTGAATGCCAGGACCACATGATGGCTGCCAAGGAGAGCTGCCAGCACTGGGTAAAGTTTTCCTGGACTGTGAGTAGCCAAGCTGGAGGGGTGGAATTGGAACTTCAGGAGACTTGTTACTGTTTAGAATTATCGGACTTGGAGATTGAGTTTGATGTTTGCCCTGTTTGTTTTAAATATTGTATTGTCCAATGCTATATCTTGAAATATGAATGTTCTGTGCCATTATTAGTCTTTTTTTTTTTGTTTAATGGCTTGGTTGAAAGAACTTGTATTGTGGGAATGTTTGAAGATCATTGAGATTGATAAAAAGAAAAACTGGGGATTTTCAAGCTAAGACAGATGCATTGTATTTTATGTCAAGCATTGTTACTAACTTTGGGGGGCACGAGGTGTACTATGATAGTTTTATCCTGGTGTCCCCCACGAAGGAATGTGTTCTGAATGCTTAATTCCCAGGTGATGGCAGTTTGGGAATTTGAACCTTGTTGGAGCTGTGTTGTTGGGGGCAGGCTTATGGGTGTTATAGCCAGCTTCCCCTTGCACACCTTCCTGCTGCTGTTTGCAGTTCTGTGGTGGAGGAGATGTCTACCCTCTGCTCATGCTGTCTTTTTCCATGGCATCATGGAGAGTCCCCTGGAGTCTGTAAGCCAAAATAAACCCATTCTTCCCATCAGCTGCCTTTGGTGGGGTTTCTTTGTCACAGCAATGAGAAAGCTGACTGCAACAAAAAGTTTTTTTCATTATAATTCATCAACATTTATATTTTAAAAGTAAAACTTATTCTAGAATAATTTTGTGTAACAATTCTTGATGATTTACTAATTATTTTGTATTCTCAAACTGAATCTCTTACTTTCTTCTCTGATTAATGCATAATTTTGATTATTGTTACTACATTTTGCTTTACTAGGGAGCTAATTAGTTTGATTTTCCAGAAAATCATAATTAGTTTTTTGTCCAATCTGAAAATCTTCCAGAGAACTAAATGATCAACTGTGAAAGAGAACAGAATCTAAAGAGTAAATGTAAATATTTAATCTGTGTAAAAAAGGACTTTGAATTAGCTCCAAACATGCTGTTATTGTGAGTTATCAAGAATAAAAACATGAGAAAATATAATATGTAACAATGATGAGATTGTAGGTTTGTTATATATGATGGGCGTACTAATGCCAAAGTAAAACATGACAGTAAGTTATGCAGATGGTTTTGAGCCTTTAGGAAATATAAAACAGAAATACCTTAAATATAATAGTTTCATGGAAATTTGTTGGTAATCACTGCAATAATTCTTTACAAGTTTTTACCTCCTACTGGCTTTGATCACTGTGTCTAAATCCAGCTACTCATTTTCATCAACTTCTCCTAATTTTCAGTCTCATATAAATGTTATGTTTTCCTTTTCATTCATTATCCATTTTTGTTTTACTTTTTAATCTTATGACTATCTGTTATCATTCCTGCTCCAATTTACTCCCTTCTATGTACTTTTCCATTCACTTCCGGGATATCTTTTCTTCTTCCATAGTATAATCTTGCTTTAAATTCAAAGTGCTCTTTCAGGATCTCTGACATCCCTATGGACATCCTTTGTCTAACCTTTGAAATAGCTCTAAGGAAAGAATAATTGTTTTAGCAATATCCTGCCAATTCTCACAGCAGGAGTAGCAGTCACTCTCAGGACCCTGGGTCACTGTCATGCACCAAATCTTGTAACGAGAAGTCTTTCAATATCTTGTCTATCAACCTCATGAGACCCATTCAAGGAAGACAAAATTGAACTAGCAAGAAGTTAAATGATTTTCCAAAAGTTACACAATCAGTTTACTGTGGAATTCAAATGCGAACCCACAGTTAATTTTAAACCCATCTTGTTTCCACTGTAGTGTATGCCTCAAGACATCATAGACAAGAGACAGAGAAACCAACAGAGACAGCACAGGCACAGGTTAAAAACAGAAAACGAAACAAAAAAACCCACCAGCTATTCAAAACAGAGAAATACCATTCTTTTACATAAATTGCTACATAACAATAGATAACATCATATTCAGACTATCAGTAAGACAGTCATACTGGATTTTAAATACTGAAATTTACTCTTTACCAATTAGAAAATAATAATTTTTAAGTTTTTTTTACAGTGATCTTCTCCTAACTGTCTTCCCACCCCATCTGAAAGGACACTCGGCAATCTTTGGCTTAAAATTTGTCACTGCAGGGCCTAGCTTTACCCTGGTTAGATTTATAGTTGTTACATATTTTGAATACTCCAAAGAAGTTACCCTATTGAAACTTTATCTTTCCAATTTCTTTTTGAGTCATAGTCAATATTTTTATCCCTCATAATTACTTTTGAAAATTTTTTTTTATTTCTAGAAGAGCATGTTGAAAAAGTTGAAATGAGCCTTTGGATTTTGTTCACAATATTGCATGTATTCTAATCACCTTAATTTCTCATTCATTGCCATAAATTCTTGAAGAAAGGAATTTATGTGAAATAGTCTTGAAATGAATTTTTGATCACTCTACTCTTGTTAATTTTCATTTGTACATTGAGTATAAATTGCTATTGATTTTTAAAAAACCTCCTTTTGTTAACACAGGTATACAGAATATCTGTAATAACAGGTTTCACTACTTAGACCCCATCTTTTAGTTAATCCCTTTTATTCTAAGTCAATGAAGATACAGCACACATAAATCAATGCAATGCACCCCTTGCTGCTCTCCACACTGCCTTTCTCAGCAATTCTACAATAGCTTTAAGAATGTTTATTGATGCCACAGGGCATCATTTCCATGCTTGAACACATTTGTTACCTTACCCCCTGTCACTCTCAGTCCACTTCTTCCCCCAGCTCCTCCTCTCACTCCCCTGGTTCCTCTCTGACATTTACCTAAAGTGTGGTGAAATTCTTCTGCTCCTACCTGCTTTTTCATCCTCTCCCTTCAAAGATTCCTAGCACTTTCAAACTCATCATCAAAGTTTACACGTTGTGCCTACCCTCTGTACTCTTATCTACTAATCTCCCCATCTCTTTGTCACTCTGTGCCATGCACTGATGATGGAGACCACTAACTGCTTGCTTGTTCTCCAATCTCAGAGAGGTTTTCTACCTGTCTCAGATCTACTGGACTCTGTTCTATTCCTCACCAACAAATATGTTACTTCGACGTTTCTCCTTGGGTGTTGCCATGCACCCCAGCTTCCTAGTTTAATCTCTCTTATTGATTGTCAACACCTTAGCCTCACTACTCCTTAGGTAGAACCAGACCTTAGAACTTTCATCACTCCCAGACAGACCTGCATTTTCCTCCTGAGCTTTCTGCCCTTCTTCCTGACAACTTGTTCTCCGTCCTGTTCTCTTTCTCTAGCACATTCAGCCTGACAGTTTACTGAAGACAGTAAATCCCTCATTCCCTTCTCTACTGCCTCAGGTGCTTCATTGCCTGGCTCTGACCCCTTGATCTACTAGTGTAACTCTTATTTAAATGACATGACCAACTAACTCTGACATTGGGAAGGAAACCATCAATCAAATCACTAACTCCCTCACTCTACCTACATCACTGCTACAGAAAATCGGTAGAAAAATTGAGAGCCAGAAAGAACTTGAATCAGTTCAATTTTATGAAAAACTTATTTTTAAACTACAGCCCCACCTATTTTTGTCCAGATTTTCTTTTGCTGGGATTTTAAAAATAAATCAGTTATTGCTGAATTTTTTTGTCCTAATTTATTTTCCCTTCTCTAGGATAATTTCTCTTTATAAGAAATTGAATTAATTTCAACAGCCTAAAATGTGAGAAGATATTAAAGATTCAAGTTTAACCCTCATCTGTGACTTCTTTTTATTTTTTTAAGTTAAAAAAAACAAGAAGAAATACCAGGATATCAAAAAGAAAAAAAATGAAAAAATTCACAAAGTTGGCATTATATTGATGGCATCCCCCACTCCACTGTTAGAGTACCTCAGTTTTAACACTTATTGTGAGCCACAAAGGTAAAGTGTGGATCTTACCAAATTAGGACAAGACAGAAAGCAGAAACTCAAGAGGACTGTTCCAGTCATTCTTACAGAGAGATGCTTTCTTACAGGCAACAGCAGGTGTGAGGGAAGCAAAAGGGGAACGATAGGAAGACTGAGAATCCTACTAGTGAGTAATGTCTATCGAAGGTGCTCATGAAAAAGAAAGAAAGAAAGAAAGAAAGAAAGAAAGAAAGAAAGAAAGAAAGAAAGAAATGACCTTCACGAGAATTCCTAAGATGCAAGAAAAAAATAGGAAAAACTTTCAAGGCATAAACATTAACTGTACAAACAATAGCTTATAGGAAAGTAATTTTACAGTATCACTGAAAACAACACACAAATTAATTAGGGAGAAATTAATTTTCCTAAGTTCCTTTTTAATTTAATAGTTAGCGGAGGTCTTGATTAGGTTCATACTTTGTCCAACTAGGCATATATGTTACATTTTATTGAAAATGACCAGTCTAGACACTAAATTTTGGAGTAACACAAAAGATTAAAGACAACTAATTGACAAATACTAAATCTGTTTTAAAAAAACTTCAAAAACATTAGGAAAATTGAAAACCATAAGATAAGGTGAAATAAATTAAATGAATAAAAATAATGTTAAATTTAATTTTAAAATGACAGTCTGATATACAAACAAAAGCAAATATCAGCATTAATTAAAGGAATAAAAAGATATATAATTAAGTATGGATAACTATCATCTACTTCATAAAACAAGGACTGACAAGAATAGAAAAATATTCTTACCCTATTATAATTTGAAAGATTTTAGTATATAGTTCTAATAGCAAAAAAAATGCCACTGAGTCAAAATGTTTGGCCAGCACAAACAATTTTGATTCCGAGAAATGCATTTTTTTTCTTTTAAGCATAGATGTGTAGGCATAACGTAAGTCAGGATGCTATATCTTCCAACAATTAGAACATAATCTATATAAACACATTGAAATTTCTGACAACAACCTATAGAATTTTAGAAGTTGATGATGAATTTTCACTAAAAACGCAAGAAAAACATTTAGAATGGCTTAAAAAGAAGATAAGTCTGTCAGATATAAACATATATCCTCAAAGCAAAATCACTAAAAGACGTGATATAGACAGGTTGATAGATAAAAGAACAATTCAACATGCTAGATTAAACAGAAACATTCCATATATAAAAAAATTTCCTATTCAGCACTGAAAATGTGACACAAAGAAATCAAAATGACAAGCTACATATTGGATAAAAGATTTTTACAACAAATAAGTAAAGATTAAATTGGTAAATAGATAACAGATTTCCACAACTCAGTGAAAAAATGTAATAAAGAACATCATTTTTTAAGAACATCATTTTTTTAAATAGTGGGAATAATTGATATGAGCAACTTCAAGGAGAATTTTATTTTGGCTCATAGTTAAAAAGGTATGGTGGCTGGAATGGGTCTGTTGGTGATGTCAGAAGCTTACATTAGTGGCTTTTCACATGGTGTGGACCCCAAAACAAAGACAGGCAAGAAGTGAGGTTCTGAGATAACTCCATTACTGATCCCTACTTCTGATAGACAGGCACCTAGATCCTAAAGGTTCCACAAACTCCCCAAGTGGTGTTACCAGCTGGGGACCAGATGTTCAAACACATGAGTCTGTGGAGAACATTTTACATTCAAGCCACAGCAGTAACCTAAGTAAGAAGAGAGAAAATGAGTAGATACATTGCATGATAAAATATTAAATGAGGACTGGAGACATTGCTCTGTGGTTAAACACTTGCCTACAGAGCCTACCAACCAGGGTTTGCTTCAACAGCACCCACATAAAGCCTGACACACAAAGGGACCCAAGCATCTGGGGTTCCTTTGCAGCAGCGGGAGGCCCTGTGTCCTTTCTCCCCCACCTCTCTGTTTCTGAATGCTTGCAAATAAAAATGCTTTTCTTGAAAATAAAAAGAGATATTAAATATATTGATATATTGTATAAAACATAAGATAGTAAGAACTGATCCACATGAGACGTAAGTGAAAATTATCTTAATCATGTAAAGAAAATAAAAAATGAGGACTGGCAATCCGGCTGGCAGGGCGTGGAGGGTGTGGAGGTTCCCTTTGTCACAAGCTCTAATGTTCTTTTAGTTGGAGAATAGACATTTAGATGTTTGTTTTGTTATTATCTGCACTTTACATGTTAAAATATTGGGCCACTCATGTATTTCATTGAAAGAAAGATATTTGAGCAAGTATGCATGGCAAAAATCATAAAGGCAATATAAATGGTTTTAAAAAATTGTATAAATCATTTAACAGTTTATAAAATTTTTTTGCTTGTTCACTACCAATATTTAGTTATATATTAACTATCGGACCAATACATCATCAACATGGGATTGAGCAGAGGTAGACAGATAAAAGAGTAATAAGCTTATTCTTCTTACATCTATTCTTCCGTAGCCCCTTTTAAAATTCTGAATGAACTTAACTGATGAAAAGCACTCATAGTGTCTCCTTGATGCTGGTAATAGTGATGAATAAGAAAGATTTACCTTCATGGCCATTTTCAACTTACAGGAAAGCATGTGAGTATGTTGTGAAATTTCCAAAGGCTTTGAAGACACCAATGGAATCAACTGAGAAATCTATTTGGAAATCTCATTGAGGAAATGCCAACCCATGATTAGGCTTAAATTGACTGCAATCTTTGAAGAAAATGGATATATTCTATTTTCTTTTCTATTTTTAACACAATTATAGATTTTTGAGCAATTAAGACTGAAACGAATCAGTAGCAACACCAGTGCTCTTGTTACCGTGTTTTCATTGACAAGGTGACATTGAACAGTTTCAAAAAAAGAACAAGTTGACCTTTTCCTATAAAGCAAGTCACTTCAAATTTAGAAAGATATCCTGAAAATAAATGATTACATGATATTAAATATTAATTCTTCCATATTTATTTTGCCAATGATATATATATATATATATATATATATATATATATATATATATATATATATATATATATATATATAACTTGCAAGAGTCAGTAAACTGAAGTGCATAGACCAATATATTTTCCTAAGAAAAACCATTTTACCAACACCCCAATTGAGAGTTAATATTACCAACACTGTAGAAGCTTTTCT
>PVHP010037557.1:0-17202 GCA_004024765.1 Zapus hudsonius
GGCCTCTAGTTAGTGCTGGGATTCAGTTATGGTTAACACAAGGTTCACATGTCGAGATTTAGTCTTCATTTTAAGGTATTAAGAAGATGGAAATTTAATCCAATTATGGTATTTGGAAATGGAGCATTTGGGAGGTAATTAGGATTAGATCATCAGGGTGGAACCCCTGTTATTGAATATTCACAATTTATGGTCTTATATTCCTCTTTTAATAACAAATATTAATTTTAAAAATAAATGGGTTTCCTCATTACATTTACATGCATGTATATAATGCACTTGAGTTACATCAATGCCTTACTATGGGTGACGTCACATGAAACGAGAAACCAGAAGATATATACATACATATGTGTGCTTGACCTCCTGCTGGGTGGTGCAAGTGCCACCTCCAGACTATACACAATAAGGCCAAGCCCTTTTGTCTTGAGCCTCCAGTATCATAAACCAAAATAAACCTCTTTTTTTTTTTATAAAGTACAGTCTCTAGTACTTCATTATAGCAGCCAAAGTGGACTAACACTTTGGTGGGTTTTTTTTAACATAATTATAAGTGCTTTGAAATCTTCATCTGCCAACTGTTTTCTGTTAACTGTGGCTTCTTCCAAACACTTTCCTGATGCTTTGCATTTTTAACCAGCTATTATAGATAACAGATAACAATTCTAGATTCCAATATTTCAATATTTCCCTGTGATGTTGCTATTTTTTGTTTTGTATAATGAGAAACTGGGGCTAGATCTATAAAACTCTCCTCTGGCACATAGCCCCAGTATGTGGGTTTCTCCTAAATCTGCAGTTATTTTTCTCTCTTCTCTTCTCTCTCTCTTTCTCTCTCTCTCTCTCTCTGTGTGTGTGTGTGTGTGTGAGGTTTCTGAAAAAGTTTAGTGTTGGAATTGGTGAACTGAGTGAAGTGATGTGGGTGGATATCATCCATACATATGGGGGTCTAAATGGAACAAATAATGATAGAGATTATATTTACAAGAGGGTGGGTCCTCTGCCCCAGCACACCCAGTTCTCAAAACGTCAAGGCCAAATTAGAATCTATACCATTGGTTAACAGCGTCCAGGCCTTCGAATGTACCATGAGCTTTCCTGCTTCTTCGGATAGCAGATGTCAGACTTTGGACTCAGACTGTCTACCAACCCAAGACTCTTCCAATTCCTTTTTTAAAAATCTCACTGGAGAGAGGCGTGGGACGTCTTCCCACTGGCCATGCTTCTCAGGAGCACTCTAACACAACTCCTTTTGGTGTAGCTGTGCAACTCACCTCTCTGGACTAGGGAGGTCGCAACTTTAGACCAAAACAGCCCAGATCCTTCTCACCTTGTCGTATGTCACTGGTTAGTTTCCAGAGCACTGAAATGGTTGCTTTTGTCAATTTCTCCCCTGCTTTACAGATGCCTTTGGGGAAAAAGACTTGCTGACCTCCTGATATATCCATACCTGGAAGTCCAATTTTAAAATTAGCCCCATTTGTATGGTATGAACGTCTACTGGGTGACGTCATTACAGCCTGATCCTTCAACTGGAGCAGAACAGGAGAGGTTAAAATGGCTTGTCACATCCCCATTACCATTCGTCCCCAGCATGATTTACAAATCAAAAAGGGTTGCTCTCATTCATTTATATATTTTGGCAGGTGACAAATGCTTTAAAGCACAAAGAGATACATGCATATATATATGTATGTGTGTGTTGTATGTGTTCTTATACATATAAATATATCACATATGTATACATATACTTGGTATTGCAGAATATATATATATATATGGAATATATAATATATAATAACTCTCAGGACTCTGCTGGGATCCCCAAAGCTCTAGGGGGCCTCTGGAGACCTGGTCGCCTTGGGGTATCAGGGTGCATCTGGGGACCTGGTGGCTTTGGGGTAGCAGAGGACATCTGGAGACCTAGAGGTCTTGGGGTATCTGAGGACATCGGGAGACCTGAGGGAAGTAGGAATCCTAGAAGCATTTGTAGACCTGGGGGCCTTGGGGTGTCCGAGGGCATCTGGGAACCTGGTAGCCTTGGGGAATCAGAGGGCATCTAGGGACCTGGTGGCCTTGGGGTATCCAAGGGCATCTGGGGGCTTGGTGGCCTTGGGGAATCAGAGGGTATCTGGGGACCTGGTGGCCTTGGGATATCAGAGGGCATCTGGGGACCTGGTGGCCTTGGGGTATCAGAGGGCATCTGGAGACTTAGAGACTCCAAGGGGAAATGGTGGCGAGAGGGACATGGGGACATTGGGGTATGTGAGCTGATCAGTGGAGTTTGTTGCATTGGAGATCCTAGGAGAAGAAAAGAAATAGATCAGAAAAGGCCCCACAATCCCCTTGTCTGGGCTTTGGGAGCCTTGACCTTTGCAGAGGCAAAGGTGTTCCCTATGCACAGTATCATTCTCCCCTCCCCCACCCACAACTCCACTGGGCATTCCCCACTTTGCAGGAGAAGTTGTCCCCAACAAGTTCCAGTCTCCTCTCAGGACTCTGCTGGGATCCCCAAAGCCTTGGTCGCACTTCTTTGGGCCAGCAATGAGAAAGCTGGCCTAGACACCTTGACAGACACATAAATCCACACAGGAATTCCTTTGCAGTAGAAAAGGGCACTTACTGCTCACAGGACTCCCCTCCTGCCAGGCGTGGTGACACATACCTTTAATCCCAGCACCCAGGAGGCAGAGATAGGAGGATCACTGTGAGTTAGAGGCCAGCCTGAGACTCCATAGTGAATTACAGGTCAGCCTGAACTAGCGTAAGACCCTACTTCAAAAGCATACACAAAAATAAATACCACTTCTAAGCCTTGCCAGGACTCTCCCTTCACACCCACCAGAAACCCTACCCTGCTTGGGTTAATCTCATCTTTGAATAGCTGGGTGGGGAGCTGACAGAGCTTTGACCCACCCTCCTGCAACTCCAGCCCTAAGGAAGCTTGGTTTCCACCTGCATCCCCATCTCGGGAAATGTACCTCCAATCAGTCATCAGGGTGCACCCCTTATTAGTTACCAGTATTGGGTGCCCTTGCTCTCAGGCAAGGGGATGTGCACATCTCTCCACCTTTCTGGGTGTCATCCTGCCCTTCGGCTACAAGCCTTCCCACATCACCCAGCCTCCTCTGGTCCCCAAGACACTTGGGCCCTGTGCTGGAAGACAGTTTTGGTCCCTGGGTTAAGAGACGAAGGGCTTTAACTGGGAAAGATACTGGTGTCTCCTTGTGAGACACTGAACCATCTTCTGGTTTATACCCAGGGCCCCTGAGTTTGGGTCCCCTAAATCCAGCCTCTCTGAGCTGCACAGCATTGCCCTGCTGTCAACAAAACACAATGCAGGGGCTGGAGAGATGGCTCATCATTTAAGATGCTTGCTTGCAAAGCTTGACTTCCCGGGTTCAAATCCCTAGTACCCACATAAAGCCAGATGCACAAAGTCGCAAATGCATCTGGAGTCCCTTTGCCGCAGCTAGAGGCCCTGGTGCGCCCATTCTCTGCCTCCCTTCTAGCTCTCTCTGCTTGCAAATAAAAAACAGAGGCTGGAGAGATGGCTCAGCAGTTAAGGCCCTTGTTTGCAAAGCCTGACAGCCTCGGTTCAATTCCCCAGTACCCATGTGAGTCAGATGCACAAAGTGGCACATGTGTCTGGAGTTCATATGCAGTGGTAAGAGGCCCTGGAGAGTCCATTTTCTCTCCTCTCCTCTCCCCCTTTTCTCTCTTTCTCCCTTTCCCTTTCTCCTTTTCTCCCTTTGCAAATAAATAATAAACATATATTTTTAAAAAAACCACAATGTAGCAATTTCCTTGGTCTATAGCTTGTGACCAGTGGTTTGTTGTTTTTTTTTTTCTGGGGGGGGGGGGCGGTTCCAGGTAGGGTCTCTAGCCCAGGCTGTCCTGGAATTCACTATGTAGTCTCAGGCTGGTCTCAAACTCATGACAATCTGTCATCCCAAGTGCTGGGTTTAATAGTGTATGCACCACGATGCCTGGCTCCTCCTTTTCATTTATTTCTGATATTTGAAAACAAATACACAATATCTCCAAGGGATCTCCTTCATCCTGAAGCTGGAAGAAGCACTGGCTCATTCTCCAACACTCCTTAACACAGACAGTATTCATCTAAGTGACATAAGGCAGACAAAAGCAGGAAATAGTGTCTGGAGAGATAGTTCAGTGGTTAAGGGCACTTGATTGCAAAGCCTGACTGCCCAGGTTCAAATCCCAAGTACCCATGTAAAGCCCACTGTACAAAGTGGTGCCAGCATCTGGGATTCATTTACAGTGGCAGAAGACCCTAACGTACCTATTCTTAGTCTCTCTCTTTCTCCTTATAAACATCTTAGGGCTGGAGAGATGGCACAGAGGTTAAGGCATTTGCCTACAAAGCAGAAGGACCCAAGTTTGATTCCCCAGTATCCACCTAAAGCCAGATGCAGAAGGTGGTGCATGTGTCTGGAGTTCGTTTGCATAAATAAAAAATAAAAAATATTCTTTAAAATATTTTAAAGGATAAAAAAAAATTTTAAAACAAAATTGTTGGCATGATTCCACAGACGCATTGGGAGCGGCAGACCACAGGGAGTTGATTCTCTGCTGGGTGTGGAGGGTCAGTTTGGGTTATTACTGCTGGGGTTCTTGTGTGAACCAGATGTTTTCAAGTTCATATTCAAAGAATTAAAAATTTTTTACACAAATAGCAAAGGAACAAGAAGCTTTATTTCTTTTTTTTTTTAAGGCAGGGTCTCTGTAGCCCAGAATGGCCTTAATTCACCGTGATCCTCCTGCCTCAGCCTCCCAGCCCAAGGCTATGGGTTATGGATGGAAACCACCACAACCACTGGTCTCTCTCTCTCTCTCTCTCTCTCTCTCTCTCTCTCTCTCTCTCTCTCTCTCTCTCTGGTTTTTCAAGGTAGGGTCTCACTCTGGCCCAGGCTGACCTGGAATTCACTATGTAGTCTCAGGGTGGTCTTGAACTCATGGTGATCCTCCTACCTCTGCCTCCCCAGTGCTATAAAAAAATGGGGGCTGGAGAGATGGCTCAGCAGTTAAGGCACTTGCCTCCAGTGCCTAAGGCCCCAGGTTCAATTCCCCAGGACCCACATAAGCCAGACCCACAAGGTGGTAGCCCTGGTGCTCTCTCTCTCTCTATCTCTCTCTCCCCCCTCTCTATCTCTCTGCTTGAAAATGAGTAAATAAAATATTTTTTTAAAAAATTTTAAAGAGTTCATTACACAGATCTGCAGGAAGCACCCAGGGTGACAGAAACCAACGAATCTCGACACAAAAACCCCTAAGCTCACAAAACCAAAGCAGCCTCAATACTCACCCACCACGACTCAGGGAACTGAGCGGAAGACCGAGTTCGCTGAATATGGGGACATGAAGAACGTCCACCTCCACCTGGACCGGCACCCAGGGCACCTGAAGGGGTCACTGCAGTTGAGTATGACACCTACACGGAGGCCCAAGCGGCCATGGAAGACTCGATGGCCAAGACTGGATGGGACAGCCAGTCAGCTGTCATATATCATATATGTGTATAGATCAATGGATTTTAAAACTTCTTTCCTCATGCACTCATTATCACCACTGTGGTTGTTATAATTAGTCTAAGCTCCATATTTATTATTATCTCGATGCTAGTCGAATTTCAAAATCTCTAGGCATATTCTCCTCTGTGGAGGAGAGATGTTTATATGCACTGTCTCCTACTTCCAGGTAGAAATGCATAATAAGAAAGATCAAATGTTAATGTGGCCCAATTCCATGAAAATTAAGCACAAAGCTGTATCATTAAAGCCCCAAAGTGGTTTCCAGGAAGACGTCAACAGTATTAATTATCTAAAACAATCTCACTAGCTTTGGAAAGTGAAGGAGGCCAGCTCCGTTGTTTCACAACATACATATACCAACCAAAAGATGTCTAAGATTTTAGACCAGCCAAAGAAAATAAACTCCAGTTAACATCAAAACTTGAAGTGACTTCAGTGCTGATTTCTCATGCTAGACCAGAAGTAATGTCAGTCAGCCAGCTGAAACTCTCTGATGAGTGTCTCTAGGGAAGATTGTAAAGCACGTGTTGATCTTCAGCCTCTACAGAGAATTTTCTTCACAGTCATTTGCCACCTGTCACCATCCTCCCTGAGAGCAGGGTGACTTTAGTCAGCAGGGTTGCCATGAGCAAGAGTGTCAGAGATGGTGGTGATGGGGAGGCTGAGAAGAGACAGATGTGAAATGTCCCTTGACAAAGACTTCTCAAGACATCAGGGGAGGGGGTGGAGCTGTTCCATTTGCTTCCAACCATCCTGAGAAGTTTGAACACTTTCATTTCCCTAGAGGGGGGAGAAGGGGGGGAAAGGGGAGCAACCAAAGAAACGTGTTGACACACTAACACGATCGCCCATGGCCGCAGCAGCTTCATGTCCAGAGTACACACTCACTGCTGGGAAGGAATCAGAGATTTCATTTATACTTGCCACTGAAAAAGGTCACTACTCCGAGGCCCGTTTCACACTCACCTTTGTCTATTTTATTTACACTTCACCCACATGCGTAGTAATTCATCTTCACCCCTACTACATGAACTTTTATTACCATTCCATTTTACAGATGCAGAATCAAGAACTCAACAGCTAATAAGTCCATTGTTCAGTACTCTGTTCACTAGGTTAGCTGGCCCATGAAATTCCAGAAGATCCACCTGTCTCTGCCTCCCTCCTCTCTGTAGGCACGCTGGGATTGTAGTGTTCATGCTCCAGCATCTGGCTTTTATGTGGGCTCTGGGGATCTGAGCTCAGGTACTCATGCAAGTGCTTTATCCACTGGGCCATCTTTAAGGTGTCCTTAGACGGGCTATGGCATGGGTGAAAATAGGGGCACATGAAAAAGGAACTGGGAAAAATACTGTCTTTTAACTATTTTTTAAATTTATTTATTTATTTGTGAGCAGAGAAAGAGGAAGTGAGAGGGGGGTATGGATGCACCAGGGCATCTTGCCACTGCTAATGAACTCCAGATGCATGCATTACTTTGTGTAACTGGCTTTATGAGAGTACTTGGGATTTGAACCCAGGCCATCAGGCTTTGCATGCAAGCTCCTTTAAGTGCTAAGCCATCTCTCCAGCCCTGATTTTTAATTCTTTTGAATTCAAAATCAAACTTATATAATTCCATATGAGCAGTCATTGCTTCATTCATTTATCTAAATGATACTACTAGGTACAGAGATTTTTCTAGACATGAGGAGACAGCAGACAGCTGTGAACATAGCTTGTCCCTGAGCTTACCAGGGTCAAGGACAGATGAACAAGTGACAGATATCTATTGTAAGTTTCCTAGTTGAAGAATTACAGCCTTTTCTGCACACACCAAAGGAAAGATGCCCCAACTTTACCTTGTATTTTCAGAGAGTCCCCAGAAGTTCTGTGTCAGAAGGGGCAGTGAGGGAGATGGGGGGATGCTGATAAACATTTGAAGTGGAGGAGAATTTTTGAAAGTAA
Source organism: Zapus hudsonius (assembly GCA_004024765.1). Taxonomy (NCBI): domain Eukaryota; kingdom Metazoa; phylum Chordata; class Mammalia; order Rodentia; family Dipodidae; genus Zapus; species Zapus hudsonius. The sequence goes on from PVHP010037557.1 coordinate 7,503, forward strand.
GCATTTCATGAACAAATCCAAGAGGCTAGCAAGAAAAAGATTATTCAAAAAAGAACAAAAGAAGCTTACTCAGATTGAGCACAGTGAGGGATGAGGTGAGGCTAGCTGAAACCATAGCAGTTTTTGGAGCAATGAAAGACAGCAGACATGCAAAATCACCTGACCAAAGAGTCTATGGTGTGAGGCAACGAACAGGTAAGAAACAGAAAGCTGGTGACACCATCCTGCCTGGTCACATTGCCTTTACATGAATAGCAATTTGCTAAAAGCAAATCTGTGGGAATGTTTTCATATTCCCCATCTGAATTTGGGCTTAGCTTCTGGCACACTTCTCTGAATGCTTACACCATCACAACCTTTTCAAAGTCAGCCAAAATATACCAAGAGACATGTCATCTGGCATGCCGTTTAATCAGTTCTTCCTGTCCATACCCAATAAGACTCTTTAGAGAAAAATAAAAACAGTCATCACTTATCATTTTTAGGACAATGAGGTTCCTGCAGGAGCTGAGGGAATGGTGAGTAACGGGCCAATGGAGATAGGAAAATGAGGACTTGGAACCATGGCTCATTTCTGGAACTTCTAGTATTCCTCAACCCCTGTGGCTGCCAGGCAGCTTGGAAAAGGAAGGAATTGGGTTGTGGTATAAAACAGGAAGAAAGATCGCCATTGTAAAAGGGCCTCCTTGAGAATAGGGATGGATGAAACCCTTTTACAGTGGCCATAAACTGAGCGGGCTTGGCGGATGAGTTTATCTGCTGTGAGCACCAGGGTCAGTGTGGAGAGCCCGAGAAGAAGGGGAAATACTTCTCCAGCCTCAGCTAGCACCCTTTCCTACCTGGTAAATCTTTTTCATTCCCCAGTAAATGTGAGGACTGCTTGTCAAATCTTCCCATAAACACTCTCTCTCTCTCTCTCTCTCTCTCTGTGCCTGGCGCAAACTTCTCATGAAATATGTTGTGCTGGTCTCACAGCGCCAGCTCATGAGTCCAGGTCCACACTATTTTCCTTGCCATTGACCAAGCAGTTGCCTCTTTCTAAAATCATAACTTCTTTGCATTTGTATATGTGTGCATTTATCTGTGTATGAGCACACATGTACATGTTTATATGCATGTGGAGGACAGAGGTTAGCATCGAGTACCCTCTTCAGTCACTCTGGCTTTCTTTTTGAGCCAGGGTCTCTTGCTCAGCCCTGGGCTCCCTGACTCCCCCCTCTCTCAGCCCTGGGCTCCCTGACTCCCCTCTCTTGCTCAGCCTTGGGTTCAAGCAGCAGGGTGCCTTTGCTTGAAGTGGCCAGAGTAGAGCATTGGTCTTCTGCCCATTTTTTTCATATTTTATTTATTCATTTTCAAGCAGATATATATATATATATATATATATATATATATATAGAGAGAGAGAGAGAGAGAGAGAGAGAGAGAGAGCCAGAGCCACCACCTTGTGGGTCTGGCTTATGTGGGTACTGGGGAATTGAACTGGGGGCCTTAGGCACTGGAGGCAAGTGTCTTAACCACTAAACCATCTCTCCATCCCTCTGCCCATTTTTATTTTGAGCTAGAGTCTCTTACTGATCATGAAGTTGGCTGGACTTTTTTTAGTTTTTTAGGTCCTTTTGTTTTTTAATTCCTGGGTCTCTGCTCCCCTGTGGGACTGGGATTACATGTCCAGCTATTTATGTGGGAGCAGGAGATTTGAATTTAGACAGTCTCAGGCACCCTCAGACCCTAACTGCTGAACCATCTCTCCAGCCCTAAAGACACTTAAAAACAGAACACTTTTTATAGTACTTGTTATGTTCCAAACACTGATCTAAGTACCTTTCATAAATTAGCAGTATTGATTGGGTCAAGGAGAAAAATTCCAGATACTGGCATGACTTGGTCATTTCCCCTTTACCGCACAGGGTCTCACACACACACACACACACACACACACACACACACACACACACACACACACACACCACATCACACAAGCAAAAACGAAAAAGTGTTTTTAATCATAACATATAACTGATTGATACAGGGCTTTACCATCTGTTGACAAGAAATAACAATGAAATAAGAAATAAAGAAAGCTGGGCTGGGGAGAGGGCTCCGTGGATGAAGTGCTGTTGTGTACATGTGGGTAGCTGAGTTCAGATGGCCAGAACTCACATGAAGTCAGATGCTGGATGCTGTGACAAGCATCTAGAATCCCAGGTGCAAAGGGAGACAGAGACAGGACAATTAGTCCAGCTAGCCTGCTGAACACATAGTCCTGAGCAATGAGAGACCCTGCCTCAAACAAGGTAGAAGGCAAAGACCAATACCCAAAAGACCTTCACACACATGCTGTAGTATGTGCATACCTGTACTCACATATGTGAACACACACACACATACACACACACACACACATACACACACACCAAAAAGAATAAAATTCTTTTAAAATGAAGAAAAATAAAGGAAGCTGGACATGATGACTCATGTCTGTAATCTCAGCATTTGGGAAGCTGAGGCAGGAGGATTGCTATAGTTTAGAGCCAGCCTAAGTAACATAGTAAATTCCAGGCCTGTCTGAGCTACAGAGTGAGCCCCTATCTCAAACAAAGAAATAAAAGAAGGGATGATCTTTATGAAGAAGATATCTACATGACAGTGTGATACCTCATTACCAATATTCTCCCAGAGGCCAACTCAAAACAACTTTCAGACCTTCATTACAGACATCCCATATGTTGATAAGAAAGATTCAACAAGGAAATAATTGCAACTTAAATAAAACCATGTCAGAGCTACTTTCCTGTAAGAGAGGTCCAGCATATCCATATGTGCAGTGACAAAGGAAGAACTATGATGGCTTCCTTGAGTAGGAAAAGACAAGGGCTCCAAACGGGACCTGTCTAGAATGACATGATCAAAACAAAATGATCACATAACAAAGATGAAGGGTTTGGAGGTTCCTAGAGACAGAAAAAAGAAAGAGAAGGAGGTGTGTAGGAACAAGAAGGAAGCAAGGTGGATAACAACCCTTGCTCACAGGCCCAGGTCTCCTCATGCCTCATTACAGTTCACCACGGGCAGCGGATGTGGTACCATGTGTCCATGTGGTCACTTAGTCCGCTTACCCCGAGCAGAGACTGGCACGTCCTCAGAGCTGGACTCAGATACACATATTCCATTCTAGACCCAAGCTTCTAGCCCTGGGTCCGTACACAGCAGACACCTAATACATGTCTGTAGACTGAATACGTGAGAAGTGTGGTGTGGGCAGCAGCATCGCAGAAGTTCAGAGCCAAGGGAAGAAAGACTGCAGGGAGGACCCCCTATGATGAGGTAAACTGAGGCACGATGGAGCCAAGAGATGTCTAGAGTGCAGTATGCCATGTAGCCTGGGCTCTTTGCTTCCTCATTGCTCAAATCCAATGAGATTTATCATAAATCATGTGTCACAGACATGTGTGAGCAAGATGGATACATTCTCATTTAGTGGTGACAAGAGTTACACTTTCCAGAATTCTAACCATTTTGAGAAAAGCTCCTGAAAGTATAAAATGGACAGAAAGACACAAATCTCCTATGACTTCTTGTAAATCTAGGGAGGAAGCAAGCTGTGGGCTCAAGGCAATGTGAAAGACAGGCCTAGAAACCTCCCCCACCCACACCCCACGCCCCCCCCCCTGCCTCCCCAGGCTAACTCATTCATCCCCATCCAGATGTCTGCTGGGACAAGCCAAAACATCCACACTCATACCCCAGCCCAGGCACACAGAGGTGGCTTACAGGGCTCATTGTTATGCCCCACATAAATGCAAACAGCTCGTGGAATCTTTACCTAAGACACACGCTATAAACTCATCTTTCCCCATGGAGTGATCCAGGAAGTTACTGGGCTACATTCCAATATCAGCAAAGGCTATTGATTGGTTCTTAGTAAGTACACATGATATGGTGCTAGACAAAAGATTCAGTCTCACTTATAAAAGCACTCACTCAATGAGAGTATCAGCATTAATAAAAAAAAAAATCCCAATTCCCAAATGACTCTGAGAGGCCTTAATGATTCAGAACACAGGTAATTGTGGGCATAATCCTCTCCCAATGACACAGACCAGAGGTTCAATATCCTGGCTTCACAAAGGATACTGAAATTTTTAAAAATTCTGCCCTATCCATTGAAAACAAAACTTATTTCTTTAACATATGACAGCAAGCTGCAGTCTGCCTTTGTCACATCTCTGTGGTTTCGCCCAACAGTGGCAAGTACATTGACAAATTTCAGACTCCCTTTGTAAAGGGCTTTCTTTTTTCTATCTCTGTTTCTTTCTTTCTTCTTTCTTTCCTTCTTTCTGTGTGTTACATATGTGTGTGCTCCTGTGAGGGCACACATTGAGTGCCTTCTTCAATCACTCTCCAACTTACTTTTTTTATATTGTTTTGTTTTTTTCACAGTAGGATCTCACTCTAACCCAGGCTGACCTGGACTCTATAGTCCCAGGCTGGCCTCAAATTTATGGTGATCCTCCATCCTCTGCCTCAAGAGTGCTGGGATTAAAGTCCTGTGCCATCGTGCCTGACTCACCTTACTTTTTTATTTTGGTAATCCTTAATTAGATACATTGTATGAGTGAATCTTATGATGGTACCCCCAATTCCCACCTCCCTGTCCCCAATCCATTGGGGGCCTTCCTTGGTGGGTGTACTGGATCAGCCTATGGGGTAGGGGGTTATGAATAGCACTCACCTTACTTTTTGAGACAGGGTTTCTCACTAAACCTGAACTCAGTGGCCCTGCTAAACCAGCTAGCCAGCAATCCCCACAATCCTCCTGTCTCCACTTCCCCAACACTGGAATTACAGGTGCGTGCTACTATACCTGGCTTTTACATGGATTCCGGGCATATGAACCCAGGTTCTCGTGTTTATACAGCAAGTACTTTACCCACTTAGCCATCTTCCACATAGGGGACTCCAGAGCTTTAAATATTTGGGAATAGGAAGCAGGGAATGGATGTAGTGGGGGATCATGGTGAGGTAAATAATAAACCTTTACCAGGTATGCTTGGCTGCTTCCATTGTGTGTTGACATCTGGGGGTGGGACTAATGCTTCAATTCAAAAATGGGTTCCTGAACTGTAAGTCATTTCTAGGAATAACTTCCCATTAATCCCGGGAAACATTTATATCTATGAAGTTTGAATGGCTCTTCCATCAACGTACTGGGGATTTGTAATAAGGGAGCTGTCACTTCCCACAAGGAGATGATGTGCCTGCTGATTTCCATTTCTCTCTCTGGCACATGAGGAGATGGTGAGTAATGCTACGTGGCCCTTGGGGAATGAATCAAGGGTGGCACACACACGTTCCAGCCTTACAATGGAGAAACGCGGCTGCTCTGCTTGTCACCCCCGTCTCTGGCAGCTGATCAACGACACTATGTAAATGTGCATCCAAGACAACTGCCCCTGCCTACCAGCCTCCCGGGATCCCCTCCTTCCAACATGTCTTTGTGTGTCTATGACAGAGCAGCTTGATGAACGGGCTCCCTGATGCTCTCCACCTCATTAGAAGACAATCCTTTGCTCAATTCTTAATGGACTCTACAAATTGTTCACCCTCCCTCTAGTACAAGATTATGATAATTTTATGATTCATTCCAGGAAGGAGTTGCCAAAAATGACAACATGATCAGCACCACTGACAGGGATGAGGGCCATCTCCTGTGACATCTTGGGAAGGGGACCATCTGAAATGATGTTTGATCCTTAATTAGAAAGAAATGATTGGTCACTTTTTAAGCAGAAGTAGGAAGCCATGGCATATGCACCCTCAGCTCAGAGAAGCTGACAGACAAACACTGGATGAGCTCACACTGTTGATCAAAGCCCTTACTACACCAGCTGCAGCATGCAATCAAGTGTTGGCCATTAACCACCGCAATTCAGCATCGTGAATGAGAGCATGGGATACACATCTTGGACCTGACACCAAACTGTGTGGCAGGTCATTGATTCTCTCCAGTGACACTTTCCTAAGGCTGGGGGAGGAAAGAAATGGTCATTACAATTTGCAGTTCCAAGACTTCCTCTGGCTGACACTGTTGGTTACCGACATACCCACCATCCACTTCTCCCTTCCTCTCTATAGGCAGCACCCTCTCACCATAAAAAGTGGAAAATGCCATACACTTCCCCAGTCTCCCTTGTAACTAGGCATGGTCCTGGGATATCTTTCTACCAGTGACACATCAGTGGACACTTACAAGGGGCGGGAAAGCACGTTAGGTTTACAAAGAAAAAGATGAGTGAGCCTTCTCTTGCTGGCCTCTGACTCTTCGTTGCCAATTTGGGATGTTTATATTGTTTGGATGTGAAGTGTCCTCCCCTCTCCCCAAGCTCATGTGTGGGAGGCTTGATGCCCCAAACAGCAGTGTTCAGAGGAATCTTTGGGAGGTGATTGGACCACAAAGGCTCTAACCTCATCTGTGATTTAACCCACTGGTGGGCTCATAGGTGAATGGGCTTTGGAAAAGCCTAGTTGAAGGAAGAAGGGCACTGGGGCATGTCTTACCCCTCTCTCGTTTTCTCTTTCCCTAACTTTCTTTTTGCCTCCCTCTTTACCTCCCTTCCTGTCTCTCCTAATAGCCATGATGTCAGCAGCTTGGCTCTACAACCTTTCCCAGCACAGTATTCTGCCCAGAAACACCTGAGCCAAATGACCATAGACTGAACTCTCTGAAACCATGAGCCAAAGCAAACCTTTGATGCTTTAAGGTGACATTTCTTAGGAATTTTATCACAGCAATGGAAATCAGGTTACATAGATGTGAGCTGACCACTGAGCAACTTCTAAACCAGGAGGACCGGCTGAACCCACACTGGAATTTCCTGCCTCTCAACTCCTTGTCAGGAGTTAAAGTAAATACAAGCAAACGCAGCCATGTTTAGGTACTATTTTTCTTCTTATAGCCTAAGTGTCTCGATGATATATTGTCCCAGATCACCCTGGGCTCTCTCTTTTTCATACCCAGATGGCAGCTGCCTGTCTGACTGATGAATGTCAGACCACCTCCAGTGGGCAGATCACATGATCTCCAGGAAGGACTAGCAGGAAATGTCCTGTCCTTCACAAACACACACCCCAGCTGAACAAGGGAAGTTCCATTTCCATCTCCTCCTCTATTAATTATGCCTACTTCACAATGTCATATAGTTTCTAATAACTCAGAACCTTCAACCACCAAGATGCCCCTGAAGTCCTGAAGTCTCTTCCTCCCAATTATGCTTAATCCCTTTAGTTTAAGAAAAGTAATCTCTAAGAAAATATCCTTTTGACTTGGGGGGTGCCCCATATGCTCACCAGAGGCAGGGAGCACTCACCTACAGTGACCAGAATGGAATGCTGTATGTACTGCTCCATCTCTCCCCTCCCCCCTCCCCTTCCCCCCCCCACTTTGTTTTGAACCAGAGTTTCTTTACTGAGTCCAGAGTTTACAGGACTTCAATGATTCACAGGTCTACTCCCCTTCAGGACTGGGGCTACAGGTCACGTGGTCACATCCTCCTGTTTATATGGGATCTGGACATACAAACTCTGGTAATTTTAGGCCCTCTCAGGCCCTTATGCTTGCAGAGGAAGCACACTTAACCACTGAGGAATCTCTCCAACCCAGGAAATGTCCTCAGAGATGATACTCACTCTTAACACAAATGCTTTATAAAAAATTACAGCAAAATGTTACTAGAAAAGAATAATGTGGAGGCCAGGGAGATGGTTCCATGGAATTAATGCTTGCTGTGCAAGACCTGACTTCAGATCCCCTGCCTCATGTAAAATCCAGGAGGCTCGGTGAGCTTCTGCAATCACAGCACAACTACAGCAAGATGGGAGACAGAAACGGGAGAATTTTCTGGAAGATCATGGATCAGCTCGCCTGACAAAAGGAGCATTGAACAACAGAGACGCAGCCTCAAATGAGGTAGAAGGAAGGGCTGACAAAAAAGCTGAAAGTTCTCCTGTGACCTCCACTTGTGTGCTGTGGCATATGCATTCCCAAACAAACACACACATTGTACACACACACACACACACACACACACACACACACACACACACAGATGAAAAAATAATGTGAAGTCTACTTAAAAAATATTTTAAAATTCTTTCCTTTGAGACTCTATCCTGGATCCAAGAGAAGCAAAGACTCTTAGATGAAATGAAATGTCTATTGCTGCATTCCAGAAGTCATGATTTCCACTAGCTCAATGCTCTTTAAGACTCAGACTAGAAAAAGAAAAAAGAACACTGCCATTTGAGTAACTCTGGCACAGCGACTGTGTTAGCCTAATTTCCACGTAATTTCCACTCATTCTGAAATAGGAGCAGCTCTGTGGCCTATCTCATATCTGATTACTTTCAGAGACCAAAGGGGACAGTTGCAGTTAAATTTATGGTCACTGGGTACCCTCGAAGCTCTCTGCTCCAAATCAAAGCCATGGGGGCAGGAAGCAAATGTCACTATGACAACCATTTATGTGGCTGAAATGAAAAGGCAAGACTTGATGGGATGAAAGAAGGGCGTGTACCTATAACTCGAAACTACATGTAGGAGAATTTTTATGTTTGGATTTGTTGTCTAAAACTAAACTCAGCACCTGTCCCTAGGGGTGTGTGTGTGTGTGTGTGTGTGTGTGTGTGTGTGTGTGTGTGTATGTATGTATGTATGTGTGTGTGTGCCTGAGAGAAAGAGGGCACAATGAAACCAGGGGTATTAAGTAAAGGACTTCAGAAGGAATACTTCAGGAGTCTAAATATTCTCATGCACCCCACACATTTGCATGTGTCCCTCGCAGCAAATTCATCTGCTCTCTCCCGCTGTTCCTTATTCTCTTTTCCCCACTTGAAAATATGTTCTGCCAATATCCACTCCCTCACCCAGCAAAATATTCAACGTGTCCCAATGATGCCTGTTTAAAACCACAAGTAAGACAAGACATTTCAAATGTGGGCTGGGCCAGGTCTGCCAGTGAGAAACCCAAAACTGCTTTTGAGTTGACAGTCTCAAAAGCCTCCTTCAGAAGACATCTCCATTCTACTGGAAAGCCCGAGACAGTATTTATAAAGGAAGTCAGGGTCTGAACCACCTGGGGATCAGTCACCAGCCACTCTCTTGGCCTGAGTTTTCAATGCATAAATCTCATCAAGGAGAAGAGAGCTATCTTCCACAAGCACATAAAATGGATTAACTAGGAGCAATTGTGCAATGAAGGAGCCTGGCCCTGGGAGAGACAATCAACAGCCATTAAATTCGGCCAAATATTCCACTCAGTGAGGGGGAACCCTTGATTGGAAATTGGGATTTAGGGCAATATGCACTGGATCTCATACTCTTGGGCTCCCAAGAAAAGATGCACTATGCGAACGTCTGACAGGGAGGCTACTAAAAATAGAAACTAGGTAATCCAGAATGGTCTATATCTGTTAACCTATACTGTTCTCACTCTCCGATGGAGATTGTGTTTGTATTTTTCAGGATATAGCGAGTGAGCTGTGGCCCATATAACCCTACCACCTGACAGCAGGCCAAAAGATGAGATCATGGCAAGAGATGAGCCACCACAGTCATATTGTGGAGGATCCATATGGAACCCTGCAGAGAAGGATGCAACGAGAGAGCTGTGGCCCATCTAACCCTACCAATCAACCGTAGGCC
>PVHP010037558.1:0-17317 GCA_004024765.1 Zapus hudsonius
AACCTCACACTAATCATCAATAGGAGAAGCAAAAAGGCCATATGTACTTATCACCTCTGTGATTCTTTGAAAGCAGAAGTATTCATGTATTAAAACCATATTCTATTGCATTGTATTACATATGTATAATATTCTTTTAAATTTTAAATTGCATCTAAGGGGTAAATATAAAAGTCACCACAAATTCCAGTCAAGTGTGCAGCATAAAAGACCTTAAATTTAGACCTTGTGATACCCTTTAGCAAAGAAACAACCCACATGATACAAAACAAAACAAAAAGGAAAAAGAATCCAACCCCAGGGAAAGGGGAGAATTTGATTTCCAGAGTTATCATAATTAAATTCAAATATCTAAAATAGCAACAAAAATGAAAATAAATCACAGGACATACAACAAAATAGCACCTAGATGAAGGAAAAAATTTCTTCTGAAACTGCCCCTGGGAAATTGGTTTCAGAACTTACTAGAAAAAGACTTTAAAATAGCAACTTAAAGATACTCAAAGAACTAAAGGAAGATATAGAAAAAGTCAACTGATGTATATATAAAAATGAAAATACCAATGAAAAGAAACAAAACAAGAAACTTTAAAAAATTCGAGAGCTGAGAGGCTGGAGAGATGGCTCAGCAGTTAAGACACCTGCCTGCAAAGCCTAATGACCTGGGTTCGATTCCTCAGTACCCACGTAAAGCCAGATGCAAAAAGTGGCACATGTATCTGAAGTTTGTCTACAGTGGCAAGAGGCCCTGGCACATCCATTCTCTCTCTCTCTCCCTTTCTCTCTTTCCCTCTTCCCTTGCAAATAAATAATAGGCATATTGCTTCTAGTTTTTTGAGGCAGTATCTCTATTTAGCCCAGGCTAACCTGGAACTCACTGTGTAGTCCCAGGCTGGCCTTCAACTCACAGAGATCCTCCTACCTCTGCTTCCCAAGTGCTGGAATGAAAGTCATGTTTTGTAAAGCGAGGAGAAATAAAGATTTTCAAGATAAAGAAAAGATAAAGAAAGGTGCTTGCTGACAACTCTTGTCAACCCGAGTTTGATTGCCCAGCACCCACATAAAACCTGAAGCAAAATGGTGCATGCGTCTGGAGTTGTTTGCAGGCAAGGGACTCCGGTGTTCCTCACTCCCAACACATGTGCAAATAAATTAAAAATAAATAAATAAAAGAGACATTAATGCAGGAAATGAGGACGGAAACAAAACCTTCATAAAGCATCTATAAAAAAATTGCAAAACAGAAGAGGTAGCTCTTTCCTTATCAGTATTTACTTTAAATGTAGGTGGATTAAATAAAGACAGGAGAGAGTCGATAAAGAAGTACAAGGAGACTTTGTGCAGCTGCTGATGAAATGTTTATTTTAACTGTCATGATATTCCAGGTGTCTGAAGATGTCAAAACATTGTTATAAAGGCTAAGTATATGTACTTTAGTGTCCTTCACCTATATCTCATTAGACAGTCGAAACCAAAAGCAGTATCATATGTACCCATTATTGTAAATTCATATGGTATGAACACATTTTCATATTAAAATTTTATTTTATTTTATTTCTGCATCATGACTTGATATTCCATGACATATACTATTGAGAATATCCCAACCTTTGTTATTAAACCAAACCTTAATTGGGTGTGGTGACACAAGCCTTTAATCCCAGCACTTGGGAGTGTGAGGTAGGAGGATTGCCATGAATTCAAGGCTAGCCTGTGCTGCAGAGTGAGTCCTGGGCTGAAGTGAGACCATTCTTCAAAAACAATAAAATTAAAAATAACCCCTCCAAACCCCCTACCTTTGTTAATGAATATTCAAGTTACTTTCAACCATTTTACCAATGACAGAAAATAGAATTTCTGAATAATTTCATTTATTTATTTGTAAGCAGAGAGCGATAGGTAGACACACACAACACACACAGAGAGAGAGAGAGAAAGAGAGAGAGAGAGAGAGAGAGAGAGAGAGAGAGAGAGAGAGAGAGAGAGAGAGAGAATGGGCACATTAGGGCCTCCAGCCACTGCAAACGAACTCCAGATGCATGGGCCACTTTGTGCATCTGGCTTTATGTGGGTTCTGGAGAATTGAACTCGGGTTGTTAGGCTCTGCAGGCAAGTAGCTTAATCACCGAGCCATCTCTCCAGCCCAGACAATAGTATTTTTACTAAAAGGTCATGGAACAATTCTCAGTTGCATTATGTCTATTAGAATATTTAATCCTAAATCAAGACTGGTGGCACAGATTTGTAATCCCAGCTTTTCAGGAGGCTGAGGAAAGAATACCCCAAATTCAAGGCCTACTTGGGCTATAGGACGAGTTCCGGGCCAGCCTGGGGGAACTTAGTGAGCCCATCACGAGATCAAACATAAAATTAGGTGAGTGATACAGTCACTCGTGGAATACTTGCTGAGCATGGCCAGGTCCCAGGTTCAGCCACTGGGAACTCCAGAACAAACAGTAGCAGGAAATGATGAACAAACAGTCAAAGGACATTTCTTTCTGTGCTGGAGACATTGATCAGTGGTTAAGGCACTTGCCTGCAAAGCCTAAGGACCTGGGTTCAATTTCCCAGTACCCACCTAAAGCCAGATGCACAAGGTGGCTCATGTCATTTGCAGTGGCTGGAGGCCCTGGGGCACCCATCCCCTTCTCTTATCTGCCTCTCTCTCTCTCTCTCTCTCTCTCTCTCTCTCTCTCTCTCTCTCTCAGGCTGGAGAGATGGCTCAGTGGTTAAGGCACTTACTTACAAAGCACTTACAATGACCTGAGTTCGATTCCCCAGTACCCACATAAGCCAGATGCACAAAGTGGTGCATGCATCTAGAGTTTGTATGGCTAGAGGCTGTGGCAGGCCCATTCTCTCTCTCTCTCTCTCTCTCTCTCTCTCTCTGCAAACATAAAGGTTTTTTTTAAATACATCTCTCAAGCAGAGTTTTATTTTTTCTCCTTCAAAAACAAAGGTGTGTCTTCATTCCCAAATGCTGAAATCCAAACTCCTGTGTTTAGAATAGAACATACATGATCACCCCTTGTCTGCTACTTTCTCCAGGAAAACCCCAGCCCCTCCTTCACCTTCTCCTCTCCTGTCTGCTGACCCCCCACCACCCATTTCTCCTTGGGGTCTGCACTTTACAGCTCTTCCTCTCCCTGTTGGAGCAGACCTCTCCTTCATGCCAAAGCGCCCTTTGAAGTCTGGGCTCTGGTGTAGGTATTCAAGCTGATCACAGGAGCCCAGCAGAAATCACGGACCGTCCACCCCGTTCTGTCCTAGGCCTTCGTTTCATGTGGCCTGTGATTTACAGTCTTAATTAATGCTCAAAAGAAGAGGCGCGCATCTTTGGTGGAGTTTCCCCCCCTCCTTTCTAGAAAACAGGACTCTTGGGGTTTCTGTGGACATTGTGCAGGATGGTTTTGCCAAATGGATTGAGGCACAGTTAATACTTTTCCTTTATAACCTTTGCCATAAATCAGCTGGCACCCCGTTTGCACAAGTCCTGCCCCTCCCCCAGCACTTCCCGGATCTGAAACCAACTTGGAATAAACCGAGGGTGATCAGAGCCAGCGGGCCCAGCAAGTCAGCTCAATGAGATCTGAACGGATCCCATGGGATCCACTGTGGCAGAATAAGGTGGGTGGTAAAGATCCCCCATTTCAACAATGGGGAAGTGAGGGACCCAGGGGAGAAGATGGAGTTTGTGGTCGGCCAAGTCCAAGCTCTGACACATGTCTTTGGTCAAAACAGTACATCTTACATTCTCGTTCCCACTTGCTGCAATTTACTGCTGTGACTCGTTTCCATTCAGCCCCGTTTCCTGTCTGTGGTTTTGTCCTTCCGTGTTTTCCCACAGATGGAAAGTTGATTATTTACTGCTTCGCATCCCTGAGTGTCTCGATCCCCACTCCTTCTAAATCTATAGCCTCCTCCTGCAGACACCCAGATTTGTATGCCAGAGACTCCCTTCACTCAGTGAGAAAGCAAGAGTTAGGTACTGTCCGTCCAAGGACGGTAGAGGTGGCTTCTATGCTCCTCAATTAAGTCAGGCTCTGCTGTGTCAGAGAACAGTATGTTGCTCTTTAAATCAAATACACAAATAGGATTTCTACTTATAATGAAACCTATACAGCAAAGAAAAAGGAAACACCCTTGTTTCAAAGAAGTTGCCTATTGGAGCTGGGTGTGTCGCTTAGAGGGAGAATGCTTTTAGTGTACTGGATCCCAGTACTAAAAAAGAAGAAGAAAAGAAAATGATAACATATTTTCTTTTTTCGAGGTAGGGTCTTGCTCTAGCCCAGGCTGACCTGGAATTCACTCTGTAGTCTCAGGGTGGTCTTGAACTCACGGTGATCCTCCTGTCTCTGCCTCCCGAGTGCTGGGATTAAAGGTGTGCACCACCATGCCTGGCTTCCTTTCTCATTTCTTGGGAGAGGAGGAAGAAAAGCTCTTCTTACATATCTCTCCTCTGAATTACATGTGAACCTGCTCACCAGCCACATAGTCACACAGAAAATATTCCTTTTCAAAAGCAGACTCAATGACGTGCATATTCCCAATCTGTCTTCCACCTGGAAGAGGATTTTCAGAAGGTGCTTGTATGAAGCATAAAGGTCATAAATACCATTTCGATGTTTTTAAGCTTGAAACATGGCCAGCAGAGCAAACCTGGGCTGTACCAGCAAGCTGAAAGCTATTTTCAGGACAAATTCAGACCTCTTGCACACTGGCTCCTGGTGGACCAAGGCGTATGTATGTCAAGCACATGGCACCCAAGTCAAAGAACGCAGCCGCTGTAGGAAGTGCAGCTGGGGAGAGCCAAGCGACAGTCACCAGCTTTGCGATGGAACGTGGGGACCCCATGGCCACTGCCCCTCCCTCCCCGCTTCTCTTTTGAAATGTGAGGGAAACTGATTGGAAACATATTTCAGCTGCACCAGATAGCTCACACACACCGGGCTCACTTCAAAGTCTCAATCACATGTGACATGACTGTTTATATGTTTTTATCAACAATTTTTATACATGTAATATAATGAATTTTGATCATATTCTCCTCTTATTATGACCCTTGCATCCCCTCCCCAGGTCCACAACCAGTCCTTCTTCTACCATATGTATGTATGTATGTATATATATATATATATATATATATATATATATATATATATATATATAAAACTTATTTTTATTTATTTACAAAAAATATACAGAAAAAAGTTCCTTGAAACTTGGAAGAAAGCCACATACTTCATTTCATTTGGGGGCTCACAGACACCCTGGGGACAGCTGGTCTACCAGGCACAGGAGAACCAGACACTTAGATAGACTGTGGACACTGACTTGATTTTTCTGAATCTTTTATTAGAGAAAAGGCAAGGATTAGGGTCATAGTTGAGACATAGTATAAAACAACTCAGAATGATGTCTCAGCCCAAACATTCCAGAAGTACCAATGCTGGTCTTGCCCAAAGCAAGATGGCCGGTACAGGTCATTTAAGCAAGACCCAGTTTTCTTCTTAATAAAGTGCAAATGGTCCTATACAAAGAACACCCAGTTCTGCTTAAAGGGTGGCCTTTAATCACCTACATGGTTCCTACCCTAAGGAAGAGCTGAAAGCTCAGCCTATTCAAGACAAATGAGAGACACTGAATTAAATAGAATGCCAACCAGATGAAGAGAAAGAAATGATTTCTGCTGACTGGGTCGCAAAGTTTCTTAGAGAAGGACCGAGCTCCTCAGAGCTCATTGCATGGGCTAGGGAGACGCTCAGGGGGTAGGAGTGCTTGCCCCAGCACCCACAGCAAAAGCGGTCATGGCTGCGCATGCTCATAACCTCAGCACTAAGGGGTTGGAGGCAGGAGGCTAGCTGGGGTTCCCTAGCCAGCCGTCTAATAACACAACAACAGCCATGACCTTGAGCTCCAGGTTCAGAGAGACTATCTCAGGTGGAAGACCTCTACATGTGTGTGGACAGGGTGTGTATCTCTCACACCCACACCCACACCCACCAAAAAGGAACTTACTTTGAATCATTCAAATTTAAACCACTGTTCAACAGTACAGATCGTCTTCCCAAAGCGCCAGGATTATACAAAGACTACAGAAAATACAGCGTAGTAAAGGAAAAAGGAAGAGGGAAGAATATTCATGATATGTAATAGGCCAAATCGCCAACAGAGAGGTGACAATGATGCCGTTTATCATCCTATCAATTTACTTTCATATCAGAAACACTGCTAAGAAATTAATTAGCAGAAAACCAGAAAGGAATGGTATGAGAGAGGGCAGCTAGATGTCTGTGAGTAAGAAAAGCATGAGAAAAAAACAATAAATTATACATTTATGAACTCAGAAAACTGAACCGAGGAAAGGACTCATCAGTTTAAAGTTCTTGCTTGCAAAGCCTACCGGCCCAGGTTCCACTCTCGAGTATCCATGTAAAGTCAGATGCATAAAGGGATACATGCATCTGGAGTTTGTATGCAGAGGCAAAAGACCCTAATGCACCCATACTCTCTCTCAAATAAATGATATATATTGAGGTAGCTTCTTGCTCTAGCCCAGGCTGACCTGGAATTCACTCTGTAGTCTCAGGGTGGCCTCAAACTCACAGCGATCCTCCTACCTCTGCCTCCCGAGTGCTGGGATTAAAGGCGTGCACCACCAAGCCTGGAAGGGTTGGGGAAATGGGTAACTCTTGGCCCAAGTTTCACTCCCCAGGACCTATGTAAAGTCAGATGCACAAAGTGAAGCATGCTTCTGGAATTCGTTTGCAGTGGCAAGACCCTCTGGTGAGCCCATACTGTCTGTCTGTCTCTTTCTATCAAATCAGATAATTTTAAAAGATGAAAGCAGCTGGAAGTCACTTAGAATGAAAGGCCGAGGACCTGGACAGTTCCACCATCATGACTTTGAGACTTAGTAAAGCGATGTTTAACATTCCCCTGAATACCTACAAGCCCATGGCTCACTTGTGAATGTGCTCACCTCTGCCAGAGTAGCTTTCTTTTTCAGTAGGAATCCCATCATGTTTCTTCCAGGCACTTTACTCTTTTGGGCCTTATTTTAACCATATGCCAGGCTAGCCTGGGATAAATGTGACCCTGCCTCAAAACAACCACCACAAAGTCAGGTGACACCATCTTTATTAAGTACTTGCTCTGACTGGCTCACCTTTACCTCTACCTGTAAGTTCTCTCCTGTTCCAAGAACCCAAGTCCACATCAACAGGATGAAACTTCCCAAAGGATATCAAACTAGAAAAGCCAGCCAGGGGAAGGGATGGCACAGGAGACATCCGAGGCAGGTGTCATTCCCTCGGGCGACATCTTCAGAGTTCTCTCTTTCCTCATTGGGAAACTGAAATTCAGATATGAAGGGACCCAAGTTACTAACAGGCATCAATGGACTTCTCCAAGTATTAGCTCACACTCCTTTAAACTTCACAGGTCACAGAAAAGAAGTTGTGTGCAGAATGCCAGGAACATGGCCTTGGGCTTTTTTGTTGTTATTTGCATGTTTGTGAGTTTTTAAAGCCCCTTTATCAAGTTCGCCATGAAGGACAGGGACAAAATATTGATGGTGTTGGGTACATAGTACAATACAAAGAGGACCCAAGGATTTTTGTAGACTTGATTAGTCTGTATCAATTTTGGGAAGACTGCTTAATCTCCCAATGCCTCAAAATCCTCAACCTTGAAATGGAGAAGATGTTTCTCTATCAGATCTTAGTGTTTCTCAGATGATACCAATGTAAGCTTGTGTGGACTACAAGAAATATGGAGTAGGTATTGGTTCTTAAGTTTTCTTATTTTGATGCTGGGGTTTGAACCTAGGCCTTGGACCCTCTATTACTGACCCACACCCCTGGCTCTCCTCCTTAATATGGTCGATTTTTAAACAAATAGGGTGGGCAAAGGAAACAAGAAGAAATAAACCGAGTAATGATCACCAAAGTACGTCACTAATTACTTAGGGGCTCAATAACAATGTGTGGCATGGTGAGATCTTCTCTAACTACCCGACTCCATTTTCATTGACTTCCTGGGTGCCTCTTGGCATGGGCAAATCAAACAAATCAAGCTTTTAAAATTGTATTTGTTTTTGTTATTATTAATATTGGTTTTTCGAGGTAGGCTCTCGCTCTAGCTGAGCCTGACCTGGAATTCATTATGTAGTCTCAGGGTGGCCTCGAATTCATGGTGATCCTCCTACTTCTGCCTCCCGAGCTACCACACCAGACTAATATTTTATTTTTGAAATGTTGTCTCTCTATGAGCTCAAATGATTCTCCTGCCTCGGCCTCCCAAGCAGCTGAGAACACAGGAGCATACCACCATGCCTGAATTCGAAGTAAAAAAAAATTAAAGATATCATCTCACTTAATACTTGTGATTTACCTACATTGCAATTATTCTTGTTATTTTTTTTTGAGATGCCACTTGAATAAATCTGTATAAATAACAAAAAACCACATACGAGCTTCCAAGCTTTTATTAGACTACAACCCCCTCTCTGTCAAGTAGCCTTTCTACTCTCAAGGAAATGTGACATCATGCCTTCCTGTTAAGTGTGGGTTGGACAAGGTGACTTCCTTCCAAAGAGTATGGCTTGGAAAGGAGGAACGAAAAGAGCAAAAAGATGGAACTTCACTGTGGAGAAATGTGACAGACATTACCTCAAGCAGGTCATCAAGGTTCATGTCAGTAGTGAGGTGTGTCACATGATGACAGGACTACCCTTGACAAGTGATGAACCGGTGCTTTACCTCTATGGTCGTCCTCCACAAAACCACAATGCTAGTCTAACCCTGGGGGAGAAGGAGAGTCACATTCCATCTGAGGGCTGTTCTAGAAAATGCCTGCTCAGAGCTCATCCAACCTCCCAGGACAAGCCAGGTAAACTGTCACCAGCTGGAGAAGCCCAAGGAGACATGATCAATAATGCAATGTGGTGTTCTGGAAAAAAAAAAAAAGATTTTTCGGTAACAACCAGGGAGATCCAAACAAAGCACAGACTTTAGTTATTAAGAATATATGATCATTGATTATTAATTTATAAATGTAAAATGTTAATGAACTGAAAAAACTGGGTATGAGGGCATTTGGAAACTTTATTACTATCTTCTCAATTTTTCTAAAAATCTAAGTATTCTAAAATATGGCCTATTAAAAATAAGTATATAAAGCCGGGCGTGGTGGCGCACGCCTTTAATCCCAGCACTCGGGAGGCAGAGGTAGAAGGATCGCTGTGAGTTCGAGGCCACCCTGAGACTACACAGTGAATTCCAGGTCAGCCTGGGCTAGAGTGAGACCCTACTTCGAAACACCAAAAAAAAAAAAAAACAAAAAAAAAACGTATAAATCTTTATGTTAACAATACCATTTTAATAACTACATTTTATTGCTAGTCAGTTAATTTTTTCCAGTGTCAAGTCTTTGTCCTTTGCTAGTTTTACATTTTCTTTTTTAAAAAATATTTATTTATTCATTTTTCAAGCAGAGAGAGAGAGAGAACCAGGGCCACCACCTGTGGGTCTGGCATATGTGGGTCCTGGGGAATTGAACCCGGGGCCTTAGGCACTGGAGGCAAGTGCCTTAACCACTGAGCCATCTCTCCAGCCCTAGTTTTACATTTTCAAGAAAAAGTATTTTGTTGAGAGAATCGCCATTATTGGAAGATCAATTTGCTTCCTAAAGGCTCTAGAGCTAAAAATGTCATGTTATGATACCTGGGTAACTCTGCTGCTAAGAGTATGGCCTTCGAATTCAACCATTCCCTCACCCAGATATCTGAGGAGCTGGGGTGGATTATCGAGTGTTCTTCATAGGACCCCTCCAAAAGCCAGAGGCACACAGGCAAAAATAGCCAAATATTCTCCCACCCAAAGCCCCCTCCCTTCTCAGCCTACAGCAAGCTTTATTTGTCATTCATTTTAAAAAAAATTTATTTGTTTATTTTTCTCATTCTTAAAGTGGGCCAGGCCTTAAATCAGCCCCTGCTGGCACATTCTGGTGAGGGGTCCCTCTAAATCAACATCCCTTAGGGGGCTCTTTCCGAAAAGGAAAAAAAACTCTGGCAGCTGGCCCTTAGGAGCAGGATTGCTGGGTTTGGTCAAAGCTGTTGTCCCATCCATCACCGAGAGACGAGAGGATATTTGCCCAGGGTCAGTGGCCAAGCAACTGTGTGAACTTATCCCCAACCCCACCATGGCTTCCCTTGGCCTGTTTCTAAACTTAGTGGTTTTATTCTTAACGTTGTGGCCTCTAGCGGGCCAGGGTAAAGGTGCGGGTCACCCTCTCTGGCCAGTTGACAATGGAGTCACACACACAGGCTCAGACACGAGTGTTTTCTATTAGTCTGTGTTCATTAATATTCCCTTCTCTCTGCCATGTCGTGTTTGGAAAATGTCTCCATTTCAGCGATACTTCCTATAATCTAAATGGGCTTTAACTTAACGTGAACCCCAAGTAAACAGGATCACGGCTTCAAACCTGACAGAGATGAAAAAATACCTTCCAATATGTTTTTGACCTTTAGGAAGAAGTAGACTGAAAACATACTTTGAACTGACCATGGCTATCAGAGAAAGTACCAGAAGACCTGGAGGTTATTCAGAATAGCCAAAAGGTAAAAACAAAAAAAGTTTAAATTAAACAAACAAAAAAAAAAGGTTAAAAAAGTGCCCACCGACAGATGGTATATTACACACACGACACATACATGTAATATACCATTACTCAGTCATATGAAGACGTGATGGGCTAATACCTGCTACTCCTTATGCTAAGAGACTCAAGAGACAAATGGACGAATAATATGTTATTCCACTTCTACGAGCTGCCCAGAGTAGCCAGGAAAAAGCAGAATTGGGGGCTGGCAGATGGGGAGAGCTGTTGTCTCAGGAGCACAGAGCAGCTGTCCATTTGGGACAGTGGTGATTTGCACAGCATTGTGAATGAACTTAAAGGGACTGATGGACACTCAGGAGAGAGTAAAGTGGAGCGGGCACTAGCTCGGTGGCTGAGAACACAGCTCAGTGTGTGCCATCTCTAGGACCAGCCAACAACAGTTTGCATGGGAAAATTCAGTGCTGATCATGGTGGCGCACACCTTTAATCCCAGCACTCTGGAGGGGAGGCAGAGGTAGGAGGATGGCCATGAGTTCGAGGCCACCCTGAGACTCCAGAGTGAATCCCAGGTCAGCCTGGGCTAGAGTGAGACCTTGAAGCGGCACCCCCCACAAAAAAAAGAAAGAAAAAATTGCATTATTTTCTCAAAAAGAGGGAGGGAGGGAGGGAGGGAGAGAGAATGTCAGAACAGTAAATGCCAAAGATCCCAATAAGACGGAAGCTAGGAACTTGAAAGGTCTTTCTTTTCTTCTTCCTCCCATTCTCCCACTCTCCCTTCCTTCGTTTCTTTCTCCTTTTTTGACCGAGTCTCACTATGTAGCCCTGGCTAGCCCAGAAATCAAGTTATGAGGCTGATCTCAAAGTTGGAGCGATCCCAATGGTGGTTTTGCAAGCATGCGCCTCCATGCCTGACCACATATATCTGGTGTGCAGACGCTGTATTCCAAGATTCAAAAAGATGTCTCAGCCAGTCCCCCTCATCTCCGCTTCCATTCCCCCTGCCCAACAAAGACCATTGTTTCTGCTGTCTTCATTTCCCCAAGGGTTTCTTTAGCAAACCGAAGTCAAAACTACATATTCTTATCTTTCTTTTTCCTTACTCAAAAGGTGACAGACTAGATTCATCGCTTAGCACCTCACCTTGTGGCTAAACCTTGAAGAATGGGGGATTTTAAAATGCAAATTCAAAACTGATGATCTTACACTCTTGTAGCAAAGATCAAGGACATTTTCTTTAGCCAAGTAACAGTGCTCCACGTGTTTGCTTTCTATTTCATTCACAAAATGAGAGAGAGAGAGAGAGAGAGAGAGAGAGAGAGAGAGAGAGAGAGAGAGAGAGAGAGAGAGAGAGAGAAACTTCAAGAAGCTTTAGGGAAGGCTGTCCTGCCCCCCCCCAAGGGAAACGTTTACAGGGTGTAAAGCTCCTTTTTCAAAGTTGTTGTATTTCCAGAGGCCCCTGGGAGATTACCACCTTGTAAAAGAAAGGAAGAAAGCAACCTCCCCACCCTCCGGGGAAAGGAAGCCATGGGGGGAGGGGGAGAGAA
The DNA here is from genome assembly GCA_004024765.1 of Zapus hudsonius. NCBI lineage: Eukaryota > Metazoa > Chordata > Mammalia > Rodentia > Dipodidae > Zapus > Zapus hudsonius. The sequence continues at coordinate 12,171 of PVHP010037558.1, forward strand.
GGCTCTAGAAGACCATCCCCAGTGGGCACCCTGCCAGCTGCCTCTTGAACTCTATGAACCCCATGGCACACCCATGCCTCCTCTTCACACAAAAATGACAAATAAAGCAAGTCATCTTCTTCCCCAACTATTTCGGTCACAGTCGTTTGCAGGTTTGACAATTGAAAAAGAGATAAAAACACCTATCACCAGAAAACCAACTGCTGCCTTTTAAGATTCTATAAAACAACACCCCCAAACCCAGACTTTTTCCCAGGCTAAAGGCGAACTTTTGAAATGTGATAATTATAATAATAGTGCCACTGTAAGTCTAAATATGTCTAGTTTGTGGTCACCTGTCTATAATTATTACTCTATAATAAATCCACATTATATCCTACATTTAGGTCGATGCTATAGACCAAGGGAAGATAACGCCTAGGAAAATTGCCTAATTTCAGGTATTTTTGGTTTTTTTGAGGCAGCATCTCTCACTCTGGACCAAGCTGACCTGGATCTCATTCTGTAGCCTAAGATGGCCACAAACTCACAGCGATCCTCCCAACTCGGTTTTCCCAGTATTTGGATTGAAGGTATTGAAATCATGCCTGGCTTGGTTTCATAATTTTTAAAAATACCTAAGGCTGGGGAGATGCCTTAGTGGTTAAAAGTGCTTGCTTGTAAAACCTGACCACCCAAGGGACCTACATAAAGCCAGATGTAATAGGTGACCCATATATCTGGAGTTTGTTTGCAGTGGTAAGAGGCCCTGGCGCCCCACTCTGAAATAAATAAAAATATTTAAAAATCCTAAATATTTTGGTATTTGTGATCTAAGTCATTTTGAATTTTTGGTATTCAGATATTTTTTTAGTATCTTTTATTTGTCAGAAATGTTCCAGACACAGAGTGAAGTTAGATGAGGGACAAGGCATCGTGCAATGAGCACTCTGGCTGGAAAGAAAGGAAGGGAGGGAGGAAGGGAGGGAGGAAAGGAGGGAAGGAAAGGAAGGAAGGAAGGAAGGAAGGAAGGAAGGAAGGAAGGAAGGAAGGAAGGAAGGAAGGAAGGAAGGAAAGAAAGAAAGAAAAAACCGGGAGCTATGAAATAGAAAAGCCAGACAAGCGGATTAGCAAGGAGGAAGCTACAGGAAGGCCTCAGTTTCTCCAGTTAAGAGAGGGAGGGTGGCTAGAATCCCATGCAGAAAAGGCAATGTCTGAACAGGGCCTGGGTGGGAAGCAGCAGGGGACCCCGCCCCCAGAACCAAGGTTCAGCTCTCTGATTTCTGAATTTCTTGAGGCTGCTCTAAGAACCACACCTGAGTACATCTGGGTAGGTGCATGCGCGGGCGTGTGTGCAAGGCCTTTGCATGATGTGTGTTTGTGTGTATAGTACTGTTGTGAGTACACATGTAATGTGACATGTATGCACGGGGGACATGAAGTCGGTATGTACACGTGTCTGTGTACATGCACGTGTGAGGCCCTGGGAGGGAGTTGAGCCACCAAAGACACTGTTTTCACTTTAAATTGACTGGTGAGGATGTCCCTCTGATGTCAGCGCCATTAAGGAGGAATCCTAGACATGACATTTGGTGCAGAGAGCTAAACTGGATCTGTTCCTGTCCTTCCTCCCAGTGAGACACGATGACTCCATCTCCAGCTGATGGAACCAAAGTGGCCAATACATGAAATAAATCGATTTGATAAAGTGAACATAAACCAATCTATAGAAACTAAGTTGATGAATGGGCTGTAATGATCATCCATAACCATAAGTTTTTGTTTGTTGGGGTACAGGAATAGAACCCATAGTTTTGTGCATGCTAGGCAAGCACTCTATCATTTTCATAACTGTATTTTGAAAAAATATATATTTTGAGGGGCTGGAGAGAATGTTCAGTGGTTAAGGTGCTTGTCCCCAAAGCCTAAGGACCTGGGCCCAATTCCCCAGGACCCACCTAAAGCCAGATGCACAAGGTGGCACATGTGTCTGGAGTTTATTTGCAGTGGCTGGAGGCCCTGTTGTGCCCATTCTCCCCCCCCTCTCTCTCCCTCTCTCTTTCTCTCGTAAATAAATAAAAGATTTTAAAAAATAACTGTATTTTGAGACAGCATCTTGCTAAGTTGCCTCAAAGTTTCTATGTAGCTAGGCAGGCCTTGACTTCTGATCTGCCTGCGTCATCCTGAGTGGCTGGTGTCATAGGCATGTACCACCCCATCCGGCACCATAACCAGCTTTCACAGATGAGATGCTGCAAGACTTGAATCAACTTACCTCATAAATTTATAGATATTTTGAATGTATAAGATAAATTTAAATGTATGATACGTTTTATTCATAGTATTGGGCATGGTGTGTGTGTGTGTGTGTGTGTGTGTGTGTGTGTGTGTGTGTGTGTGCGTGCTTGTAGAAACCAGAGGACAACCTCAGAGATCATTTCTCAGGTGGTTTGCACCCTTTGGAGACAGGGTCTCTTATCGGCTTGGAGCTCACCCAGTAGGCTAGACTACTGGCTACTGAGCTCCAGGAATTCACCTGTCTCTGCCTACTCAGCGTTTGGGATTACAAGTGTGTTCCAGATTGCCCAGTTTAGTGTGTGTGTGTGTGTGTGTGTGTGTGTGTATTTAGTCAGAGATTCTTAATGAGCTATTCTTAGAAAAATGAATGAGTTCTGTTCCTAAAGGAGAGAAGAAAAGAAAGACAACATTGCACGTATCTATAGCGTGCTCCCTAGATCTGATGTCTCAAGCTGCAAGACATAATTACTTAAGAAGCTCAATTAGTCTGCAGAGCATCTAGACCAGCCTGGCAGAGCTCAGCAGAGGCCTTGGGAGCCCGAAGCTCTCAGGGTGGCTCAGAGGACTTGTGCTGATTCGAACCTGCCACAGCAGTGTCCCAGATCCTCAGAAGGGAGAATGACATCATGTTAGGATGCTTCGCCCTTCCCCCAACCCCCAGTTGCCTCCTTTGGTTTTAGGGCTTTTTGTCCTTCAACTAAACTCTGGATTCATTCATTCTTCCATGTTCTCCACCTTGGTTCACTCTCCCCCCCCCCACATGTGAACCTATAGATATATACACCTCTCCCACCTTTACCACAGCTCTGAATATATGAGAAGTTTTAAATTATTTATTTATTTATTTGCAAGTGGAGAGAGATAGGAGAAGAGAGACAGGTCGAATGGGTATATGCCAGGGCCTCTAACCCCTGCAAATGAACTCCAGATGCATGTGCCTTCCTGTACATCTGGCTTTATGTGGGTACTGGGGAATTGAACCTGGGTCGTTGGGTTTTGCAGACAAGTGCCTTAACTGCTGAGCCATCTCTCTGGCACATGTGAGAATATTTGAAATGAGCAGAGATTCTCTAAAAATGGAAAACCCTGGGAAGGATCTACCTAAAGAATGCTAATTACTCACCAAGTAAACATACAGTCTTCCTCAGCCTATTGTGATCCAGCCCTTCCATCAGAAGGAAGAGAAAGTGATTCTAAAAATAAATCCATTTTAATATGTTACATTGTAAATTGAAAGTTGAATGAATCCACTTTGAAGCATGTGAGTAACATTTTGAAATCTGATTGTTACATATACATTTTCCATTGCATTTCATTCATTTGGAATGTGTCCAATTTCCTTGCTTCAAATTGTCTGTCAAAGTTAATTTGCTTGATGCTGAAAAGCAAAACCAAATGCCCAACAGGCTCTCATGCAAGTGTTCTAGGGGACAACGTGTGATTACCACAGGAGCACAGGGACTCATGGGAGACGGTGTTCAGCCCACAGGGACTTTGGCTCAGTCACAGCTCTGTGGAGAAGGTGGTTCTCGTGCGCAGGGTGGGATTCCTCCAGGTAGAGTTAAAGCAAAGGAGATGCCAGGTACAAGCCACACTTGGGTGAAGAAGACGAGCAAAAAGGGAGGAATTAAGGCCACTGACAGGTATCAGAATCCATTTTCAGCAAGCACCAAGCTAAGGCTCTAGTTCCTGCTCTTTTTCAGGTAAAAGGTGCACCATTAAATGCCTCCATGCTCTTTAATATCTATATCTATATAGATATAGATATAGATAAAATTTATTTGAGAGGGGGGGAAGACACATATAAAGAATGGGCACATCAGGGCCTCCAGCCACTGCAAATGAACTCCAGATGCATGCACCACCTTGTGCATCTGGCTTTATGTGGGCCCTTCGGCTTTGCAGGCAAATGCCTTAACCACCGAGCCATCTCTCCAGCCCCAAACACCTCCATGCTCTTAACTAAACAAAGATGGCACTTGATACATTGCACATAGACACTAGCAAACAGACTTGGAGGTCATTGAAGGAGGGACCCCCACCTCCTATGTTCTGGTATGAAAGGGGGGAGGTTGGAGGTATGCCAATCACTCACCTGGTCAGGAGACCACTCTTCAGCTAAAGATATGCTAAGGACGTGGGAGGAATAGTTAACCCCTTCATGAGATAATGTACCATACCTCTACCTTATGTCTTTGAGACAGGATTTCTCCATGAGTCTGGAGCTGGCTCTGCTTTTCATTTAGGCTGGCTGACCAGTGAGTCCCAGTAATTCTCCTGTCTCAGCACCGGGTAATAGACAGGCATGGCTATGTCTAGCTTTTTGCATGGGTTTCGGGGATTGGACTCAGGTCCTCAAGCTTGAGTAGTTAGGTCTCTTATCCACTGAGTCATGCCCGACCTTCCAGTAAGTTTTTAATACCAGCTCTTAAAACCCAAGCAGGACGCAAGGACGTAAGAAAAGCCATCACTAAGAAGGAGAGGAGGCAGCCAGGCCAGACCTCACTGGGATTAAGCCCCCCATGAAATGCAGTAAGGCATGGCACATGAGAAACACGACCACGTTTACTATGTTACCATCTGCTCGGGCACCTGTGCCAGCTGGGGGGAACCTTAGCTGTTTTAGACATACTGTGTGTCACTCGGGCCCAGGTCCCCAAGTTCTATGCTCCATTTTCAAAGTAGAGAAGCCACCCCAGACGTTTCCTTCTCGCCTGAAGCTCCAGAGACAGGAGAGCACAGCCTTCACCTTTGAGAACTGGGAAGAAAGAAGTCCTCTCTCTTTCCTTCCTTCCTTCCTTTCTTCCTTCCTTCCTTCCTTTCTCTCTTTTTCTTTCTCTTTCTTCCTTCCTCCCTCGCTCTCTTCCTTC